>APFE030872088.1:10655-26950 GCA_000404065.3 Pinus taeda
GAAACAAATCAGTTGTATTTGTTGTAAAACAGCTATCAAGTATTTAGTTAATACAAGTGGAGGGTGTCCTGCATGTGGTTTCCTTGCTTATAGTAGTGCACAATTGAGAGTAACTATTATTTCAGTTTGGTTCTTTAGAAAGCTACTAGGGTTCATCTTTTTGATGTGGAAAAATCTATGAGGTTGCATGATTCCATGCCTGCTCTCCTTGTAAGAAACTGTCTAGCTTTCTTATAATAAGAATGTCTCATTAGGTTGCTTCATACTGAAATTCATGATGTTACCTGATTTCATGTTTCCATTGCAGCAAAGAAGATCAGACACTTTGTTCACATTGCAAAGGAAGAGAAGCAGAATTGTATCAGAAAACAGTTGCAAATGGTAATTTGGTATTCTAATACCATTACTCTTTATTTGGAGAAGTTAAAGTAGGCCTTTTGTTTGTTGTTCTCACCTAGATTTTCTATCATATGACACTAATATTTGATCAATGTCAGTGAGGGAATTAGAAATGCTCTTTGGTAAACTATGGAAACAATGTCAGCAGTGCCAAGGCTCTCTGCACCAAGATGTTCTTTGCACAAGGTTTTTGAATGCTATATTTCAAGTATTACATTTTCATAACATGATTTAAATTTACATTATGGATGTATTTTGTAACATTTGTGTGATCATGTATTTGTTTTTAATTAATAGGATGTTTTTTTTTTTTTTTTTTAACAATTACTATCTCCTTTATACTTACATTGATGTCCTATCCTTATTGCATTCGTGACTGCCCAATATTTTATCGCAGGGAGAAAGCTCAGAAAGACCTAACTGAAGTAAAGGTGCAACTGGAGCACTGGAAGTTTTGAGGATGCTACCTGTGTAGCTTGTAATTTTTTGTATTATCGAATATTTTCGTTTTCGTGAATTTTCACTGGTGTATGTTTCTCTGATTTAATGGACCGGGGAATTTATTTGGTCCCTTAATCAAGATGAGTATGGTTTATTTATTGTATAGTAATTGTCAAGTCCTTGTTATTTAATGTTAACCAGTTCGATATATCTCTTCTCCTTGCAAATGAGATGGAGAAAAATTCAAAATGGATACATACTTCCCAAGGCACACCCTATAAATGCAATGTGCACGCATATCCCAAATTTTAGGAGAGCACACACTATAAAACATAGATCTGCAGGCTTACATATGTATATCCAGACATGCATATAGTTGAATGGATGGATGGATGGATAGGTAGATAGAGATGGATACACAGATAGATTGGTAGGAGCAAATCTGGCCTAGAGAAGGACGCAAAAGGATAGGCACTATGCACAAAGAAGTCATCATATTTCTCCCTCTTTCAACAATTTATGCTTATTTGAAAACTTTACTAGTCATTGCATGATTGCACTCGTCAAATGAATAATTCGATGATGATTTGACAATTATACCACAAAATTAAAGGGTATATATTAGAAAGGCCCTTGGAACATTTCTCCCCATCTCAAAGCAAATTCATAGTCCCGTATGTCATCTTCATGATACTAATTAGAACGCTTAGATGACCAGCCTTAGCAATCACGATTCACAATGATCATGAATAGAACTGAACCAACCATCTATTGATTTGCATATCAATATTTTTCTCTCTAGTATATTGGATATAAAGTTCCTTGTGATGCTCTGCTCAACAAAAGTCATGCTACCACTCATTTCTTTGGGCATTTTCTAATGAAGTGTGCTACTTGAAGCATACATTTTCTGACTTTCAACTTCTTGTGCACAAGAACATGGCCTTACCTATAGTGCCATTTTAACTTTTACAAAGCTGTCTATTCATATTTATTAGCAGGATTTTGGTTAACACCTTTAGGAGAAATCAAACTTGTTGCATCTTTTACATAATGGCGTGCATAAATCAACTAGGGTTGTGTGAGATTATAATTATATTAACCTTAAGGTGAAATAAATTTGTGGACCAAGAAAGGTTAGACGAATTGTTTTCAATACAGATTATAAAGTTTGCGTGATGGTCATATAGCCTTTAGGGTGTACTTTAGTCACACACATTTATAAAGTACATGGTACCACAATGGTACTTTGCTGCTATGTCACAAGATTCGTTGAACTTCAACCTTGGGGTTTGAATTTTGGCGAACCTTAATTTTTTTTGAGGTTTGGCAAACTTTAATTTTTTTTTGAGGTTTGGCGAACCTCATTGAACCTCATGATCATTGACCATGTCCATAGATTAAAACTCATAAGGTCATGTCACAACTCAATCTTGTAATCTATCCTTGCAATTTCCATGTTTGTGAGAGCATTTTGTATGTTTATTGATGTTGATATCGTAGTATTTTATCCTATATTTCATTTTAAACTTAATATGATGATAATGATGATGATGATGATGATAGTGGTTACCATCCACTGAGACCAAATTGGTCTATCGGACCTATAAATTTGTTAGTTTTTAATTGTCTGGCTTCTCGTCTTTCTTGGCGAGATTGATGCTATAGCTTTCTTTTCTTCTCTACGGTCTACCAATGTCCTTTATCTTGCATCTCTTTCATCTCTTCTAGTTCTGGGGACATTGGTGTCTTAGCTTCATGATCTATTGTGTTCGTCCTTTTGAAGATAGTCGGAGAAGAAGTTTGGTCTAGGAGATCTATTTTTCTCATAAATGAAGATTTATTTTGTGCAGTATTCAAATCCTTATAACTATTGATGCTTGAGGGGTTGTCGAGTTCACTTTTTTGTTGTTGGGTGAGGCTTTCTCCCTACTTGTCTTGAGAGTTGTTTCTTTCTTGCCCACTTTCTTGTGATTTAGAGTTTTCTATTGAGTATTCTTCTTTGATGATAGTGTAGTGTTCTTTTTGTGCTCCTTCCCACCATGTAGATCTGTGGTGGTTTCTTCTAGCAGAATTTTTCTGGGAGGCTTTTGGGCAATTTTTGGCAAGATGGCCTGTCTCAAAGCAGGATCGACATCGGAAGAGGACAGTTTCATAATCGAGCTTCTGATTCCACACATAGTCTTTACTTGTTAGGTTTATTTCCATTGGGAATCTGGCACTGAAGTCCATTTCCACACAAATGCGTGCATAGGTTGTTCTGGCATATTCCTCTGTTTCTGGGCACCTGCAGTAAAATTTCCCAATTGCATTTCCAATGGCTTTTAGTGAGGAGAGATTCCAGAGATGCAAGGGTAGGCTTCGCAATCTCACCCAAACTGGTGCTGAAGTTATGACTGCTATTAAGGGATCGAATGATGGGTTCCATGGCTTCATGAATAGGCCTGAGATTTCCCAGAACCAAGGGTCAGAATCTAGAATACATTGTGTGCTTTCAGGATTTTCAAAATCTACTATAAAGGAACCCCTAACACAGGGGTAGATATTAATTTCATCAGAAATGATAGGCTTCCATACCTCTGAGATCCAATTGTGAAGAGCTGTCAGCCGCTAGCAAAAAACCTTTGAACCGACAGATTAGGGCACTTTCAGAAAACTTCAAAGCCTCATCGAGTGAGGCCTGGACCACTTGGACAGTGGTAGCTGGGGCTTCATTGACGATATGGGCAGGAGCTTTCCCTCCAGAAGCGGACGGAACTGAGCCAACAACTATTTTCGCGAAGCTGGGGGCCATATTTTACTTCTGTAGAACCCTAGCTGTAGATAAGGTAGTCGCACCCTAGCCCCCTCAACTCCCTTCACAATAGAGAAGAGATCTGGACTGTGAAATATACATCCATGGGATCTTCGGAAGAGATTTGGAATGTTGAAAAACTGGAAGAAATCTGTGAGAAACCGGAAGAGATCGAGGAACCGGAAGAGATCTGCCAGAGATCTGTAAGCAATCTGCGACAGATCTGTGAGAAACCAGAAGATATCTGTTTCAACAATTGATTCAAATACAGTAGCAATTACTCCACTTCTGTGAAAGATATCTGGGAAGAGATCTGCAAGAAATCTGCGAGAAACTTGATCGAAAGAGATCTGATAGAATACCTTATCGAGAAACTTGATCGGAAGAAATTTGCAAGAGATCTACAAAAATAAATCTGCGAGAAACTTGCAAGAGATCTGCGAGAAACCAGATCGGCGGGAGAAGCTATAGATCGCCCAATCACGACACGCACATGAATAAATGTGTTTGTACCGCAGAGATGAATCAAAAGCAGGAGGTTCATGATTACAATGAGACAATCTTATTGCAGGAGGTTCACGATTACAGTGAGAATTCCTATAGATCCACTCACGCAAAGACATGGAGCCGGAGCCGCAGAAAGACCTTGAGCTGCAGATGCAGAAAGACCCGGAGCCGCAGAGACCCAAAGCTGCAGAGACCTGGAAATCTATATATATATATATATATATATATCTATATCTATATCTATATATATATATATATTATATATATATATAATAATATATATATATATATATATATATATATATATAATATATATGAATCTAATTGTGAACCTCATCCGAACTGTTAGAGTCGGTCTTGTGAGTCCTCCATTAGAGATCAAAACGTTTTATGCATTTCATTTTTAGGAGTCTCACTCCATTCACCCAGCTACATTCGACTAGGGGCATGCCATAATCTGACGGAAAAGTTCATGTTAGTCATTTCCCCTCATGTTTGGCTCCTGCTGGCTTAGGTCTTTTGTTAATGATCACAAACGTCCATGACAATCAAGGTCTGGTCCTTTAATGGACAAAAGTCATTTTCGATAAATAGGTCTAGGGATTAATCAATTTGGTCTTCAAACATGTCCAATAAAGCCATGCAGGCCAGAGTGAGGCCCTTACAGAGTTATGATTCAGAGAGTTTCATCGTCATGGTGATAGACTTCGAGTGTTCTTCAAAACTCTGTTTTGAAGAAAAATCAAACAGTGTCATTGGTGATAAAATTTTCAAAAAAGTTGTAAGTTGATTTCTTCAGGTGCAGTCATGGTTTTCATGGCCAAATGCCCTGTCATGCAATCCCTACAAAGAGTGTCGAAAATCTCATTATTTGAGCTAAAATTTCAAAGGGAAAGTGAAAATCAGTGTTGCCTTAAGTCAGTGAAAAAGTGTCAAAAAACAACATTAGCAAAATGGGTTTTTGAAGAGGAAAAATTAAACCCATGACTTCAAAGCCTTTATATACAAGTTTCCAACAAAATCAAAGGCATTGTGCAAAACAAGTACATAGGGAAACATTGCAAAGTGTTTGAGAGGCAAAGTGTGTGTTTGGAGTGAGTTGGAGGCAGTTTCCAGGAGCGCAGCGCACACACACAGGGGCGCGGCACACACAGAGCCACCACTCAGTGCATTTTTTCAATAGGTGTGACGCACACCCAGGGCGTGGTGCACACCCTCAAAGTGTCGACATCGTGCCAAATCACCTCAAATTGCTTGTGGAACCCATCAAATTGATAGGTAGGATCTATATCAAGGCTTGCTCATCAAATTTTATGGATGATATGGTGGTTCTTGGCTATGTTTAATTGCCATAAAACTCATAAAACCAACCACTCAAAAAACATCAAAAGTATGGTGGCTAGGGTTGCATAATTTTTGTGTTGATGCCAAGGCTCTGTTTTTGTACCATTTTTCCCTCTCCTACCATTTTTCCCTATCCTCCCTTTCTCATTTTTCCTATTATCCCTATCGTAAAACACTGCCAAACCCTATCCCCTATCCCTCCACTCTTTGGTCAACATAACACCCCAAAACCCTACCTTATCAAGACCCAAAACCCTACCCTATCAAATACCCAAACCCACTACATATCCCTAAACAAACATCTCCCCATAACCCTTATTCCCATCATATTACTCCCCTCATAATACTTCCTTTTTATTCATTGTTCCCCTTGGTGGGAGATATCACAACAACACCTAGTTTCACACCATCATCAAAGGGTAGCCCAACTACAGTACACACAGCAGTCATAGCATCAGAGCATTCATCAAAGTATGAGATGGAGACAGAAAGTGATTCATCCTCGGAAGAACAGGCTCCCAGGAGACATCATAAGAGTGACAAACATGTTAGGGATGAGCCAAATACCCTCACTAAATTGCAGGCCTGCCCTCTTCCCATGTCATGCTTCCAGCACCTATCATGTTTTGAATTTTGTCAAAGGGTGGCTAATGTTAGAGTTCATCATGAGTTGGCCCATCTTTTTGTTCTTCACCTACATGGAGGTCAGTCTATCTTGAGCGAGTTCACCTTCACATTGACACCCGAAACTATATCAGTGGTAACCGGCATACCGAATGTTGGAGAATAGTGGCGCAAGAAAAAAAAGGTAGATAGGCAACACTATGAGCCTTACATTAAGGCCAAATTCTTGAGGCAGCTCACAAGAGTCTTTCCATTTAGATATTTGAAAGATGAGTATGCTCCACTCATGAAATTGATCATGAAGTACTTCAGCTGTGAGTGGAGGTTCTCTCGACTATATGCCTACCACATCAGTTTGCTCATGCACTTTACCAGGGTGCGGATGATGAACCTACCATTTTTCATTTGCAGGAACATAGAGAGGATGAACACCTTCATGCAACATAAGACCCCTCAGCAGCAGCTTAACAACGTTTATCACTTTGCTCTTATCCGGATTTTGGTAGATCATCAGTTGGGATTGCAAGGCATTGCTTGGGAGGACTTCATCTCCCGTGACCTCTTCAGCACATCACAGGTACTATCAGAGGCAGAGCATGAGATAGGTGGTCCTTATCATCAGTATGAAGACCATGAGACCACTACTATGTCAGTCTTCGTTACATATCAGAGAGGCAGTAGGCACTTGTTTGCAGCAGCAAAGCGAGTGTTATCTCCACCCGGGGTGGAAGGGGCATCACTTCCGGCATCGATGAATCAGGTACAGGACAAGGGCAAGAAGCCCATGCATGATGAGGGGCCATCAGGTGAACAGGAGGTCGACTTCATCCTCATTCAGGATGATGATGCAGATGTGGAGAGTGCCAAACTTAGGATGACCATTCAAGAGCATAACACGGAGATCCAAGACTTGTCACTCAATTTGAAGAGGCCCAAATGGATCATCAGGTATCTGGAGAAGAGGAACAAGCAGCTTGAGGACCAGCATGAGATCATGTAGCTGTAAAACATCCGTGAGAATCGACAAGCTGCCCAGCAAAGGAGGATCGAGCTCACTACCTTGGAGCAAGAGATCAACAATGACTGCGAGTCTTGGCTCGAGCGGATCAACATACACCTTGAGAGACAGCTAGAGAAGGCTGACAGAGACAAAACCATACTGAGGAGGATGGTTTATCATTATAGGGCACGGAACATGAGTTCAAAGGCTCAGATAAGGAGCTTGAAGGTAAAATTGAGCAGAGCAACCAAGAGACAAAAGAGGAAAAAAGAGCAAGATCGGCTTTGAATCTTCACTGAAGCCTCTATGGCCTAGCATAGTTCCTCTTAGAGAACCTCCAGCCCAAATTTCAAGAAATTTGGGGCAATTTTGGTCACATGGTAATTTTTTTGGTCACAACACAGGTTTTTTCTCCCTGTGCGCAGTGCCACTGGCGCGACACTTAGGATTGGGAGCTCAAAATGAAGAATGACTTGCATTTTTGGATTCAACATGAAATATCATGACTACTGGTGCTTGGACAAGAAATTTGGGCATGATTTGAGTCTCTAGGAGGTCAAAAACACCCAAAAAATGGCCTCTCTGCCCCTATTTTGACACACAGGAAGTAGTCTTGGGAGAATGAATGTTTGGAGGGGCAAATGAGCACCAAATTCAGAAATTCCACTTGGGTTGGAAAGTAGACAGGCCATGCTTTCCAAAAAAAACACTTGGGCATAATTTGGACTCCTTTAGGTACCTCAAAGAAACCTCCAAATTGGCGCAACGCGTATAGAATTTGGCGCGACGCATATAGAGAAAACGGCCAAATTCACCTCTGTTTCGCGAAATTTCGATTCACGACTTTCTCCAAGTGGGCCAACTCATCTATAATTCACTTTTTTCAAAAATAAGGCAAAGTTTAAAGTATTTTCACTCCAAATTGGCTTCTATACAAGTGGTAAAGGAAGGCAAACAGTCACCTAAGCCATTTGTCATGTTTGTAACGTTGCACGTGTAGCTAATGGTTGACTTTCCATCTCCATTTCGTAATGATTCGAGAAACTCCACGACCCTTGGGAGTTCTATCTCCTCATGGCACATTCTATATATTGTATGCAAACCATTTGCAAAGGGTTCGTTGGCTTGTAAGTTCTGGGAGACTATGGGGAAGAAACTCTGTTTCTTCATTGTATATTTTGACAGAGGATTAATGAAATGCAGCGGCTCTATTTCATGAAATTCATGTGGTTATGAGTGTATCAAATGTGTCTCTTATGTTTCATATGTATTTCGTTATGTTTCACAGTTCAGTTCATATTCATTTCAGTGAAATTTTCTAAATTAGATAAGGTAGAATTCACTTTTATTGCTCTGCTTGTGGGAAAATTTCATGTTCAGTGTTCTTTCTTTTGTTGAAAAGGATTCATGTACTTATGCCCTTTTCACCCTCCTAAGAAATCTCTCCATTCCATTCTATTTCAAACTAAATTGCTAGAATTTCATCGTGTCTTGCCTCACGAAGTAATCTGTGCCTTTGTATTTCATCATCTGCTCATTGTTGTCTGTTGGTCCCATACCATCCCAGAAACACAGTCATTCATAAAAATCGCTTCTTGTATCCAAATTCACTTACTAGCCTAAGATCAATATTTCACAGTAAGTCATCTCAGATCATATCATTTTAAGTATTCACTGAGCGTGACTCGGAGAGAGCCCTCTCCTATTCTGGTAGGGCTAGCTACCAGACTGAGCGTGGTTTGTGGTTACCCTGAATTTTTCCTTCTTTCAGTCTAAGGCGGATTTAGGTGCTAACATAGTGGTGACTCCGCTGGAGAAGAAATAAATCCCCTTCTTAATAATTCTAAGCTTCTGGATGATAAGTTTAGGATTGGATAGGCTGAGTAAGTTGGTTGTGTCCTTTGATTTTTCTGAATAGCACGCTGGCTTCTAGAAGATATACCAGAGCTAATCTAGATCTAGATCCTCCGCACATCTACGAAAATCCCAATTTGATTTCAAGAATTCGTCGTCAAGAGAGATATATACCTCCCGTGTTCAAATCCCATTCATGCCCAGACATTTTTGAGTATCTTGAAGAGCTAGAGTTTGATGAGTAGTTTCAACTATCGTTGTTCGAAGCCAAGTCTGAAAGGGCAATTGACTTTACTGTCCACAATCCGTAGTTTCTTGTAGACTTGGAGATGGAGAGCGCTAACCAATCGATTGATAACTACATTATAGCTCAGCTTCAAATTCCAATTGCTAGTCCCTTACAAACTGTGCACACTCCTCCAACACCTCCGAGGCTAAATCCACCAAGAGTAATGGCTGCCCGTTTTGCACCCCTTGTTCTGCCTCAAGTATTAGATGATATGCCCGCAGATTATCAAAGCAAAATCCCATTTTTGATGGCACCTCTAATGGCATTACTGCTCAGTAACATGTGGACAGAATGACATACTTCTATGAACTTCACGATATCGATGCGGAGAATGTGGCAATGAGACTTGTTTTACAGACATTTGCAGGTGAAGTGAGGAAATGGTTCAGAGGCTTCCCGGCTGCACGTATCGCTACCTTAGCTGACCTACAAAGACAACTTTTAAACTGCTCGGAAGTGAAAAATAATCCTCTTCAAATTATGTCCGAATATGAGCAAATCAAAAGAAACACTGGTGAGTTGGTCCAAGACTATTCCATTAGATTCAACTCAGTTTATAATGAAATCCCAGGTCATCTAAGGCCACCTGTGGGACTAGCCATGGTGAAGTTCCCAGATGGTTTTGATGCTGACATGGCTTGTCAATTAAGAGAGAGAGAACCGACCACAATAGAAGACATGTAGAAGATAGCGGTTAGCGTTGAAGCAAATCTGCTGACCAAGAGGGCTAGAGAAAAAGCAAAGAAGAAGGTCACTGCAAAAGAAGAGTCTTCCTCGGTAGATTAGTTGCTTTGGAAGGTAGAGAAGATGCTTGAAAGGGTGAAACTTGACAAATCGGAGCCACAAGCTAGAAATCCTAACTTTCATGGTCAGCGACAACCACGATATAGAATAAGACAAAGAGATCAGCGAGTGCAAGAGCAGACTGCACAACAACCAGTACAGCCACCTGTGTAGCAAAATTTTGTGCATGCACCGGAAGTAGATGAGGATGGGAATATAATAGGTGAATAAAATCACCTCTTTACTCCGAATGATTTTCCTATTTATCTCACTGAGGATGAGGAGTATGTAGAAAGTTCGGCTATAAACAAATATGTAATTCTAGCAAATGACACCGTTTTGGAGGAAGAATCAGATGGGTACCAAAGGGGCTATATGAATGCTCTATCCGCCCATCTGCAGCGATATTCCCTTAGAAACAGAGATGTGCTAGTCAAACCAATTCAGAAAAGGAAGGATGTTGAAGCATCAAAGAATGATTCATCAGTTGCACAAAGGAAAGGAAAGGAGGCGGTTGATCCGGAGAGCATCAAATCACCATCAACAGAACAATCACATCAGCAAGTTGCATCGAAAGAAAAGGAAAGGAAAGAAATTCCAGTCAAAGAGGTAGAAAAGATTCCCGCTTTTAATTTAGAGAATGAGATTGCTAAATTAAAGGTATCCATCCCCTTGACTGAAATAATGAGGAACAACAGTTATAGAGGACAAGTATCTAAAATGTTGAATTTGGATCCAATGTCCGACATGGTGAATGTCGAAGATGATCAACCTAAAATAAGGAATCATTTCAAAACAATCCCAATTATGCTGTAACATTAGTTGTAAAAATAGTTATTTGATTTTAGTTTTTCTTTCACCCTTATTTTGTTTAAATTTAGATTTATTTTTTGATATTATTTTTCAGAATTTTAACACTTTATGCTGCCATATTGAGCACTTTAGTGTCAAACGCTCAATCAATGAATTGTCTTATTGGGAAATTGAAGGTATAACCATGAATATCAAAAGTTGTTAACATGTCAATGTCAATCGATGTTCATTTCTTATCAAAAGCTTCTATCTTTTCAAAGGAAATATCAACAAGAGAATGTATTTTTAGAAATCTGCCAGCAATCCAATTTAATTAATAATTTTCCATTTCATTTGAAATATTTCCATACATTTTTCATTAATTCATTTGAAAAATATTTGGAAAGTTTTCTTTCATGGAATATTGTCAATGATTTAACATTTGTACATAATACTAACAATTTTTTTTAGGCCTTTGAAATTAAAATCTCATCTTCACAATCTAGCCTATCATCTCCCTTTTTGAACATTTCCCAATCATTAATGGAAATCCATCCAGATTTCTATGATCCAATTGGTATTGAATTGGAAAGGAAATTTCAAGAGAATGAGATGTTAATTAAGTTACTAACAATAGCTGTAAATTCTACTCAGAGATTTAATTTCCTCAGTTCAATCAGGTTTGTATTTTTATTACGAACATTCGAACTGTACATATATGCGGGAATAAAAATGATAGAATGGTTACACTGGAAATATGACTATACCTAGTCATTTCCATGTATATGGTTAGGATAAGAGTAGAATTAATTTAGTTAGTTTGTTTTGTATAGTTAGTTTGTTTTTAACAGTTTTGTAGATTAAAAAATAAAACAAAGCAATCAGCCTTCTCATGCATGTTCACTGAAACATTTTCTCCTTATCAGAAAGTTTTAATTTTTGCTTTTCCTTTTAAAAATTCTTGCAGCAATACCTCTACTCTGCTTATTTTGAATAGTGTCTTGATTAAATTTAATTGAAGTTGCACTTGGCATCGATCACCTGAAAGCCACTTTTCTTCATTTCGAGATTTCCTTCTAAGATTTTCTTTTGGAATTTATATGATAAAGGTTGAGAATATAAGAGCTTCATCATCTCATTATCCCATGAAATGTATGACTGTCTATGATAAGCTTAATTATGACTCAATCATTAGTAGTCAATCTAATCTTTTGCGGTAATCATATGAAATTCATATTCCTCGAAATTTGTTAAGGATGTCCATTCTGCTGTGTGCACACCTTCAAATCTGTTTTGATATTTTTCCACAATTAGTGGCTTTATCCCATTCTGATCTTTAGTTGATGCTGCAATACACATCATATTTATTTACTAAAGGCATTATTAAATAGTTGCTATAACAATACAGATTCTTCTCAAGTTATTCAGAATAAGCAGAGGTAATAAATCGTTGTTTCAATTCAAAAGGGAAATCTATTTTTATATTTATTTCTGGTAAAGTTTATATTTTCTGAACATGAATAAACATATGTTATTTAGGCTAATTTCACACTTAAATTTAGAATAAATGATGAGATGATTTTGAACAGAGTCAAAATTTTGATAAATCAAAGGAAGAATTTGAAGGTTTATGAGGTAAAATCTGTAGACAATTTCCTTCCAGGTATGCATTTACAAGTTTGTCCTCGTCTCTTATTAGTTTCTCTTTTCCTTAGTTTATTTTTGATTCGTGTTCTATTTTATTTACAGGATTTAATTTGTTTTCAAAAACTTGAAGTAAGCAGTAAACCCATTTCAAATTGAAACAGGTTCAGGGAAATTTTACTTTTGATTCATTAGAATTTAAGCATTTTTTAACTTTGCTTTTATTCACTTAGAAAACCCAATTGAAATTTCAAGGAATATCATAACACCATTCGCATCATAAGATTTCATCGGAAGTAGTTCTTAGCATTTATTTTGATAACAAATTGTTCATCAAAGACCTCCGATGTATTATCTTACTCATATGCCATATCGCATTTCGCATATTGGAGCTTTGCAGTTGAAGTATATTTCTATTATCATGAATCACCGATCTTTGATAATCGACTTTACCGATATTGCGATGACCACATAATTCCAAACCCAATATGAAATTCAAATCAAGTTTAAAAAATATCGCATCTATTTAATCGCAATAATGGTAGCAGAATAACTTTAAAAGGGCCAATGTCTCAGATCCGATATGTTATTAAAATCCCATCATAAAAAGTTATTGGGTCCGCTCTTCATCACATATTGGCATCGCAGGAATCATATTGTGTTACATCGGGTACCCAAAGTTTGTCAATTGCCGATTAGCTACGTCATCCATCGCATCGCCAATATTGCAATCATTTCATCACATTTTTATGCTCACGTCACTTCTCTAAATCTACGATGTGCGTTTTGCGATACGAGAACCACAATGTAAATATTCTCCGATCCCCGATATAATATTTCTTTAATGATGCGATCGCTTCATTTCATTGCACATGTTCTCATCGCATGTTCTTAATCGACAATTTTCCATTGCAACCTTCGATATGATAGCTTCCAATGCATGCCTCTAAGCCATTAAGAATTAATCAATATATGGCATAGTAACAAAAGTGAAGCCTTGCAAATTGAACTTGAAGCATGGTGAAGAAACATGTGATGTGAATCATCCGATACGGCGATTTGCTATTTTAAAAGCGAGCTTGGGTAACCACTAGGGGAAAAAAGTAATTGATGACAAATTTGCAGTACACAAAAATCATTTCAATTTATCATACATTTTAGTTTTAAATATATAATTCCATAATTAAAAAATGGAATTCAAGACCTCTCTATCTTCATATTTAAATTTTATTATCTTCGATTTGGTCTTGATTCTGGACAATTTATAAAATCAAGGAGTTTATATTAAACTTATAATATTTTGAGAAACATTCGTTACTGCAAATTCTCATTCTCATTTCTGATGCATTTGTTTTAATTTCAACTCCCCTGAGCACTAAGCATTCCATTTTTACATTTTACTGCTTGCTTTTGTTTAAATAAAATAAATAATGATTTTGGGTTACAAGATTTTGGTTAGTTTGACTTCTTCATGTTTTTAATGTTAATTAAAATAAGAAGTCAGCTAGTTTGGAGAAACTGATCCCTTTCAGGTAAGATCAAAAGAAATTATCCAATGGTAAGATTCATGTACCCACTTTCATTAATTTCCATTTCATTACTTTAGTTTCAGTTTTGTTTGTGCTAATATAAAAAAAAATCTGTTTTGCAGTTCTCCATTTGAAGCTTTCAATCCTCTGCCGAATCAGATTTTTGAGGTCTTATACTCTTCTCCTGGCTTTATTTCAAGAAGCAGCAATAATCTTCATCAAAACAGCTACACCAGGAAGTTTCTGAACCTTTAGTTTGTTTCTTTAAGCATTCCTTTTATTGGAAAATGATCAAGATGATGCTTTGAAACAAGAAGATTCATATCAGATAGAAAATTTTCATTGTGGCTGAATTTTATCGTCACTGCTATCCAAAAGGCCCAAAGCATTTACAACCCTACAAGGTATGATTTTTCTAAATCTCGACATAAGAAGAAATGATTACGCGATCACTTTCTTTTTCTTCATATTGTTGAGACATTGGTATAAACATTCTTGTTTGAGTTTATCTTTCGAAACTGGGATTTTCCTTTCCATTCTTAAGATCTTTTAGGTTTTATTTTTGTTTACTAATTTCTTTCTCATTTTAGCATAAGAATTCTTTTACTTTGGTTTTCAGTTTTTATTTTGGTAACTTTGCCATTATTTATATGGAAGGCCTACTTGTTACCTAACAATCGTCAGCATACATGGGGAAAAATATTAATAGTCACCTATTAGCATTTTCTTAAATCTCTTAGTGAAGTTTGATTCCCTTATTATAAAGGTAGACATATTTAAGAAAGAGATTACCAATCAAGAGAAATTGCTAAAGTATCATAAAATCTGAAGAAATTTCTTTTTCATCAAAATTGTAATCATTTTGAGATTTCAAAATTCTATTAAGATCTTTCAAAATTCTATTATCAGTCATGAAAAGTTATTTTTAAACCAAGTAAAGTCACTTTACAGCAAAGCACCTTTAACTCTGAAATTTTCATTCTTAACTCTTAAGGAGTCAATGATCCTCCCTGTCCGAGAAAGTCTTATCTTTCTAAAGTGTAATCCAAAAATATATTCAAAAACTTAAAAGAGAAGAGGTGTCATCATGAGCCTGCTTACCATGATCATAAGGGAAAATAGGCTGACATTACCAACACTGCTAAACAAACCAGGGTAATGGCTTATTATTGCAAACAATTATAAGACAAGGGGTCTCATCACGAGCCAACTTGTTCAGTCCAATTTTAACCAGTGAATGGCATTGTCAACTATCTGGCTACCATACCAGGACAATGGCTTTTAAAGATTTACTTAAAAAATAAAAATAAACAATAAAATAAAAATAAAAAAGAAACATATATTGATGGATTTATCTCTAGATCAATAATTCTTGAAAAGATGAGATTCTGAATCATTGAGGACTAAAAAGGTAACCTTGCTGAGACTATAGATGTTTGCTAGCAGCAGTGGCTCTAGCTGTGACAAATGAGTATATTCTAAAAGCTAAGTTGTAAAGTGACTGCTACTTTATCTCTAAAACTAATTAAATACTGATATAGAGTTTTGAAATATTTTAATTTATGAGGAATTTTAAGAAAAATTACAGTTAGATGATTCTTGCTTTTATTCAGACTAATGAACCTAGTTAAGCATTTCAAGCATAATTCTCTATTCTTTAACTATTTTTACTTTAATTTTAGGAAAATCTCATTCATTTCAAATAGAGATAACTGGTTCTTCTCCCGTGTGTCGCCATTGTTGTGGTAAGAACACAACCCCCCCATTTTTGAAGTGAACACATCAATAATGGGGACCCTTTCTATAAAAAATTTGGCTAAACACCTTTTTGGATTTTTATTTAGTTGATTGCCCTACGCTTTTGTTAATTTTTTGTTTTCTTTGGATTCTTCTTTTGATTGCTTTGTTAGAATCGATTTTTTATAAGCTTCCCATTGACGCTTGTTTCACCTCATTTGGTCAACTAGTTTGAAAATGGCACTCCTTTGAAAGTCTGATTATTTATGTAGCCTGGGTTAAAAATGCTTAAAATGTACAATATTGCATTTTGTAAATAAATTAGTTCAAATAATGCATTCATTTTAAAAATATTAACCCATAGTGAGCTTTTACTAACATTTTTCCATTTTTAGTTATGCAGCCAATTAGGATTTAAAAAATTTATTCCAATTTCCAAATCAATTACTAATCTTAAAAACCCATAATATCAAAGTGGCTATAGTTTAGATAATTTCACAACTTAACTAAATTTCATTAAAATAAAATCAAGATAAAAAATAATATTAAATCTTAATT
>APFE030872093.1:0-20042 GCA_000404065.3 Pinus taeda
TCCCTCTTTGAGGGTTTTAACCACGTCAAAAATACTAGTGTATTGATCTGTGATCTGTTTGTGAGTGGTGTCCTTTGGTGTTCTGTCTGAGGAACTTACCCTGTAAATTCCTACAGATACCTGTCCCAGAATTCCATTAACAAGCAAGTGAGAATCGAGAACATGCTAACCATATCACCTTGTAAAATGAGATGCCAAGTATCAATGTTGTCATGCTGGATATATATATTTTTTTACATGTTTCTACTGTAAGAAGAATATTTACATTGTCAGGATGTAAAAAATAGCAGGCATGGAGTTTCTGAAATGTCATGTATAGAGAGGCAACTTTCTATGATTAAACATCTCATGATTGATTTCCACTTACCTTTCAATGTTAGCAACAATCTAAATTGTGACTCGTTCTTATTTCATTTGCCTGAAAATATGGTAATCCTATGAGCAAGATATCACTGGCTGATTGATTTCCCCTTTCCTTTCAATGTTAACAATATTTCACTAACTTTCACCTTTAACAACACCTCGTTTCCTCCTCATCATGGAGCCTACCTTGATAGTGAATTCCATCACTTTGTTGCTAGTTTGCTCTACAATGATCCAACCATCGCTCCAAATAGTTGAACTCAACCTTCTTCCTTCGATAAATACATTGTCCCAACGCTATTGCATTTCCCTCTCTGACAGTACCTCTTAGCACAGAACTTTTCTTCCGTCTGTTTACAATTCCCTTGTTGTCACTGGTGGCCTGTAGTTGGGGTTGCTTATTATTCTCAAAGAAGCCATTTGCATGCTTTTGCAAAACTATGTGTATGTTCATACTCTTCACCATATTCTTTATGTTTTTATTTTCCTTCCATCTCTTCACCACTAACATTCCAACTAATTTTGCATTGCTTTCCTCTTTCTTTCCTTCTTTTCAGGACTATAAAAGTTCTTGAACTCAAAGTTCTAGAACATCATGCAACTTTTATTGGGGAATTAGGGGAATTTTGAGGTATAAAATAGACCTTCTAAGGAAATTATAAAATAATAATGGAAATAATAATATAAGATTAGATTACATCATCAAATTTTAGAGGGAAAAAAGAAAAAAATGCTTTTTCAACTAGTATTTTCAACTTATCTCCCTATGGATTTACTCAAATTTTGAGCAAAAACATTCATTGGATGCAGAATTTGATTCCTCATCCAAAGAGTACCCATGTTGCATACTTTCGATGGACCCAACTACAAGTAAAATGAGAAATACATGAAAAACATTATTGGAATCACGTTTTTTCATGTATTTCTCATTTTTTGTGTAACAAGGTCCATAAAAAGTATGCAACATGGGCACTCCTTGGATGAGGAATTAAATTTTGCATCCAATGAGTAGCCCTGCTTGAAATTTGAGTAAAATATTAGGGAGATAAGTTGAAAATACGAGGTGAAAAGGTAGTTTTATTATGTAATTATTTTTAATATTTTAAATTTTTTTCTCCAAAAATGATGAATCATCCCCCATGGCTGACATCATCATCTTGAATCCTATTAGTTCTTATAAAATTTATTTTGGTTGTACATTTTTCTTAGGAGGCCCATTTTAGACATCAAAATTCCCCTAATGACAAACCTTCTTCAAATTGTACAGTCATCCACATACCAAGCGGGTTCTTCAACATCACATGGCCCTTGCTCGCATACTCCTGCTTCGAAATAGGGTTATGATTCATGATCAAATCAATTTTCCTCTTTTGTGCCTACTGCCACGCCATTCATGGCACAAAGACCCTACTATAAACATTGGTCGATCCAAGGCAGCATGCGTGCAAAAACAACCCTTCACTCGTACAATAATGTTGGAGCCTCCATAAAGGTCTTTGTATTTGACCTCATTGATTGTGTTAATGATGAAATCCATCTCTCTGCCTTCAGTGAGTTAGCAGATTCCTTGCATGACCTTGTCCAAATTGGGTAGATTTACATAGTTTCAAATGGGACACTCAAAACAATAAACACAAATTACAACAATCTCAATAGCAAATGGGAAGTCTTCCTATCTGCAACTTCCACTGTTGAACCTTGCTTGGATGATGTTCCAACAATTCCTTTCCACTGTTTCTATTTCAAATCTATAAGTGAAATCAGATATGCAAACCTTGGCTCAATTGTGGACATCATTGGTGTGGTGAGGTCCACTTCTCCAACCTCCACCATTTGTTGAAGAGATGGGTCTGAAACACATAGGAAAACTCTCATCTTGGAAGTCATGTCTAGGTATAGTATCAACGTCACCCTATGGGGCAAGAATTGCCACACTATAGGTAAGGAACTCATTGAACTCTTCTCTTCTAGTGCTTCGATCATGCTTGCAATCAAAGGGGGACACATAGCCAAATTTAATGGAAGAACTATAGGGACTATCTCCACTTACAACCTCCTGCTAGATCCCAACATTCTAGAGACTTGCTAGCTTCAGTCATGGTTTCATGAAAAATTATACTTTGGTTCTTCACTATCATGGAGTAAAAATTTCTTCGGGTCTTCCAAGTTTGGCCACCCACAATGTACAATTTCCAACCTCATATACTTGCATCTCCTCAGAAAAGAAGAATGGTTCTATGTTCATGGAACCATTACCTATATTGACATGCAATATTTCTACTTCCTTGCATGCCCTCTCTCATCTCATGGCACCTAGTGCATGAAAAATAAATTCCACCACTCAAATGGAATGTGGCACTGTAAAAAAAGTGGTGGGGACTCCTCGGAATGTGACTATCACTATGTGCTGAAATTTGAAATGCATGATCACATAGGCCTACTAAAAAACGCCACAGCTTTTGATGATGTTGCAATTGAAATCATGGGTGTCCAAGCAAAAGACTTGTTCATACTCACCACTGATCCTTGTGCTATCCACAAGCTTTGTTCAAGTGTTTCATGCCATCATTTCCTCTTCACATTGCCTGTAAAAATAGATAACTTCAATGGTGTCAACCACTTGAAGCTTGTACTAATCAATTAAGAGGAAATCAAGTATGGCTTTGCATGTTCCCTTGTCCTTGAGGATATCAAAAAAATGTCTACTGCTTCAGTTGTTAGTTGCCTTTGAAACTCCCTTTTCTTCCCCCATGTCAGTCTGAAATGTAGACAAAAACTTCTATATGTTTCTTCGTTCATTCACATTTCTTCCCCTACCACCCTCTTCTTTTGTTCACTTCATCATTATACTTCTCTCCTCTATGTATAATCCTATGTTACATGTTGCAACTTCCACCTTTATATAATGCTACATTTTTTACCTTTAAATATAATATATATGCTCTTTTGTTCCTCCTTCTGAACAAGGTAGTATATTTGCATCCTTTTAAAGTATGTTTTGTGCAATTAAATACAAATACTGACTTGTTAGAAAAGGTTGTTGTTTATTTACCTTAAATCTATTTGATCTTTAGTTATGTTGCACCTTGGATCTTTATACTTCTTGCCTTGGATGTACACACTCTGTCTTGATTTGTAACAATAAAATACAAAAAAGATATAATCAATCTTTTCTTATCTCACATCTTGCATCTTTATACTTCTTTCCTTGTGCACGTGTCCATGTCACATAGATAATATGTCGAAGTGCACACTCTTTTCCAATTTCCAAAATAAAAAAATAAAAATAAAACAACACTATGTCGATGTACACACTCTTTCACAATTTGCAAAAAAAAAAATCACAATAAACACTTGCTCTTATTTCCTTCCCTTTTGAATTTAGATTTCTTCCCTCCCCTTCCATTAAACACTCTTCCTCTTACAAACACTCCTCCATGTACTATTTCTTTGAGATCAATACTACTCTCTCTCATCTCCTTTATTCACTAATATTCGTGGCCCCATGTTTGTATCACGATGGACATCCTAGAGTCTTCTGGAAACCCCTCAAGAAATGTTCGCAGGAGACTCCTCTATGCACAGAATAAAGACACCTACAACAAAAAACAACTTCTATATCCTTCTCCGTTCATTCTCATTTCTTCCCCTACCACCGTCTTCTTTTGTTCACTTCAACATTCTACTTCTCTCCTCTATGTATATACACCTATGTTACATGTTGTAGCTTCCACCTTTAGATAACGATGTTTCTTTACCTTTAAATATAATATATATTCTCTTTTGTTCTTCCTTCTAAACAAGGTAGTATATTTTCATCCTTTTAAAGTGTGTTTTTTGCAATTAAATACAAACACTGACTTGTTAGAAAAGGTTGTTGTTTCATTACCTTAAATCTATTTCATGTTTAGTTATGTTGCACCTTGGATCTTTATACTTCTTTTCTTGGATGTATAAACTCTTTCCCAATTTACAAAAGTAAAAAAACAAAAAATATAATCAATCTTTACTTATCTCACATTTTGCATCTTTATACTTCTTCCCTTGTGCATGTCTTCATGTCACACAACTAATATGTGGATGTGCACACATTTTTGCAATTCTGAAAATAAATAAATAATAATAATAATAATAAAATACTACGTGGATGTACACTTTCACAATTAAAAAAAAAAAACATAAATAAGCACTTGCTCCTATTTGCTTCCCTTTTGAATTTACATTTCTTCCCTCACTTTCCATTTAACATTCTTCCTCCTATGAACACTCATCCATGTAATCATTTTTTTGTGCTCAATTGTACTTTATCTCATCTCTTGTATTCACTAATATTCATGTCCCCATGTTTGTATCATGATGGGCATGCTAGATTCTTCCCAAAACCCCTCAAGAAATGTTCACAAGGTACTCCTCTATGAACAAAATAAAGACACATACAACAAACAAAGACCTCTCAAATATAAAGCTACGTTAAACCCCCAAACCTTTCCAGCTATACCATTGTATAATGTTTCTCTTCCCCAACATCTCAAAAATTCGCTTGCAAACCCATCTCCTTCAACATTCCCTACTCCCAATATACCTTCCCTTTAGCTTCCTCCATTCACTGCCACTTCTTCCCCATCTACATCACACACCCCACCATTGAGCCATGCTTCTTCACCCTCCCATCTCCATAATTTGATCAACCCTTCCCTTAACCATGCACACCACCAATTTCGTGAAAGCATAGATGACCTCTATCGCTTGCATGTTTGCTCCATATGCAAGGAATCATACCCAATTATGAAAACAATATTCTTGCATGGTAACATCTGTTGCTCCCAATGTGCAACTACAAATTCCAGTGATCCGGATTTAAACAAGAATGCAACAAATTACTGAGATAACCATAAATATAGAGATGCAATAGAAATAATACTTCATTTCATTGCTGTAAAATACTGAAATATGCTTACAAACAGAAATGGAAATAAACTAGCTAGGGCGATGGTAGCTTATCTTTGAGAAGAGATGTGGCAGCAACCTACCTCTGAACTATGTTACAATGAGTCTCGAAGGCCTATTTATTGTTGAGAAACAATGAAAAACCATAAACATCCAAAAATATAACCCTAGAAGATGAAACACCAAACTATGGGCCCCATTTGGGTAAATTGGTACATCAACTTCCCAGGGTCGTAACTTTGGCATATGATATTCGTTTGATGTGCACAATATCTCGTTAGAAAGATCTATCCGAGAACTACAAGTTTGGGAAGAGGAATTTGGTCCATGGACCTATGTTGCTACCAATTTTCCCAAAAAAATGTCGTTTAGGGCCTCAAAACGGCTCCGGAAGTTCAAGACCCAAAAAACTACTAAAAATAGTAAATTGTGCTACAATTAATGAAACTGAAAAGCTAAAAGAAACAATGGTGGGGGTCCAAGTGGAGTTGGTAGGTGGCCACCAATATCCACCTAGATCATTCCTCCCCCCTTAGGAAGCAATGGTCCCCATAATGTTGAGTTCCTCCTTAAGATGATGAAACTTCTGCTGAAATTGGTCCTTGGTGAGTCACTTGCCCTGGTGAAGGAGTTGGCCTAATTTGAAAATTTGATATAGTTGGATATTT
This sequence comes from Pinus taeda, assembly GCA_000404065.3. Taxonomy (NCBI): domain Eukaryota; kingdom Viridiplantae; phylum Streptophyta; class Pinopsida; order Pinales; family Pinaceae; genus Pinus; species Pinus taeda. The sequence goes on from APFE030872093.1 coordinate 5,979, forward strand.
TGCTAGCGAGTGTGCTTGATTTGTGTGTCCATGATCCAATCATTTGCAGTTTTTTCGATGCAATTTGGATTTAACTCTATGGGTGTGAGATGTTTTACAATGTTGGATGTGTCTAGTAATGGTGGAAAGTATGGCCGAAGGCGGTCCACACTGAACAATGGGTGCAAGCCAAGGAATGGGGGAATGCTGAGCTCAAATGCATTGTCTCCCACAACCTTGGTAATGGTGTAAGGACCATATATGAGTTTTCGATAGGCTCTGGTAAGGCATTTCTTTCGCAAATGCAACCAGACTTTGTTGCCCACCTAAAACTTGTGTGGCACTCGATGTTGATCATGTTACTGCTTGTACTTGGCATTTGATTTCTCCAGAATTTCATGGACCTGCTGGTGATTATGTTGGATGTGCTCAATGAAGTTGTTTTCCTTATCTGTTCCGGACTAGACATGAGTCGAATCTGCGTGAGTAGATGAAAATGGCATGGCCACACCAATGGGACATAGTGGCTAGAATCCCAAGCCCACCTGAAAAGGGTTGTGTCCAGTCGAGTTGTGGAGATCTTGGTTGTAGTTGTGTTGAACATAGTGGAGGCTCTCATCCCATGTGCATGGATGCTTAGAGTTGTACATGTGCAGAATGTGTACGATCATCCTGTTCACAACTTTTGTTTGGCCATCAGTCTGAGGATGGAAAGCTATGGACTTAGTGAGTTTGGTGTCCAGCATCAACTAGAGGTTGGACCAAAATCTACTGAGGAACCTGCTATCCTGATCTGAGATGATAGACTGTGGGATCCCAAAGTGTACCCACACTCGTTCAAAGAAGAGTTTGGCAGTGGCTTCTACTATGATATTCTTCTTGCAGGCCACCATACTGGCCACCTTCGAGAACCTATCAACGACCATGAAAACATAGTCGTTTCCATGCTTAGTAGAAGGAAGGCCTAACATGTAATCCATGGAGATGGATTCCCAAGGTCAACTAGGGGTAGGCAGCGGGGTATAGAGGCCTTGCTTCTTGATGGTTAGTTTGGCAATGACACAAGTAGTGCATGGTCTAACGTACTTCCTGACATCCTGTCGAAGATTCGGCAAACAGAAATACTTTTGCAACACTACCACCATTTTCTTGACCCTAAAATGCCCAGTATCCTGATTATAGTGTGCTTCCTAAATCATCTTGGGATGCTCGCTTGAAGGAACACAAAGGTGACCTAGGTGGCATAACAGAGCATCCTGGAGGTCAAAATCTAGAACATGCTAACCCTCCAAGAGTGTCTGGTATGTGTGGCCAAATTTTGGGTCACTTTTGTAGAGAAGTGGCCAATCAAAAGTCTCATGCCCATAAGAGTTGAGCATGGTGGTTAACACCATGATTAGTTGTCGAATGAGGCAATCTAAAACATTATTGGTACTGCCCTTCTTATACTTGATATTTAAATGGAACTATTGCAGGTATGTGGACCACTTCTGATGGCAATCATTCTACAATTTCCCTTGGGTCTGTATGAACTGTAGGAGTTGGTGGTCTATGTGGATGACTGTTTCCTTCCCCAAAATGTAATGCTTCTACTGTCGATAGGCCTGCACAATGGAATATATATCTTTGTCATAAGTGGGATACTTCTGGACTATTTTTAAAAGTGTCTCACTCTGATATGCCACTAGATGCCCGTGTTGAGTAAGGACTGCCCCAATAGCATAGTCAGAGGCATATGTCTTGACCTCAAATGGTTGTTGCAAGCCTAGTAATGAAAGCACTGGTGCCAAGCAGAGGCGATCTTTCAACTATGTGAATGCATTCTGTTGAGACTTAGACCAAAATAATTTTGCTTTCGCTCCTCCCTTGGTGACTTGACTCAAGGGCCAAGTGATATGAGAAAATCCCAACACGGACCTGCGGTAGAAGTTGGTAAGACCTAGAAAGTTGTGGAGCTTTGTTAGAGTGGTTGGAGATGGCCAATCCAAAATGACTTGGATCTTGGCTGGATCCACATGCACCCCCCATTCATCAGTAATGTATCCTAGATACTGAACCTGGGTCATGCCAAAAGTGCATTTCTCTAAATTGGCACATAACTTGTGTTGTCGTAGTGTTTGGAGAACCTGTCGGATGTGGTGGAGGTGATCTTCCAAACTCCCGCTGAAGATCAAGATGTCATCCAAGTATACCACTACAAATGAGTTTGTGAATGGCCACAAGATGTCATCCATTAGCCTCATGAAGGTTGCAGGAGAATTCGCTAATCCAAAAGGCATAACCAACCATTTGAAAAGGCCCTCCTTCGTTTTGAAGGCAGTCTTCCACACATCGAAAGGTTCGATTGGTACTTGGTGATATCCTGACTTCAAATCGATATTGCTAAAATATTTTTCCCCTTCAGTTGGTCTAGGAGGTCATCAATCCGTGGGATCGGGTACCTATTACGGATAGTGATCTTGTTCAGTGCCCGATAGTCAATAAAGAGTCTCCAAGTCCCATATCTCTTCTGTACCAACACAATCAAGCTCCTTCAAGGCAATGAAATAGGATGGATGTGACCTTTCTACCATAACTCCTGAATCTACCTCTTAATTTCATCATTCTCCAGAATGGAGCACCGAAAGATTGGTCCATTGGGCAGTGGCGCACTTGCGGTCAGATTGATGGAGTGCTTAACCTGAAAGTGTAGAGGAACCCTTGCAGGGGAATTGAAGATGTCCTTGTACTCCTCCATGACCTTGTCCATCTATAGTTATCATGCGGAGGGGCCTTGTCTGGAGGTCGTGGCCATCGTATTCTTCTTTCCTTAAGGGCATATCATCAAGAAAACAAATTTCTAGATTTTCGAAATGAGCTTGCTACATTTTTTTGCAGTAATTAAAGAGATGGCGGAAGGCATTGCTACCTCCGATATCCTGTAAAACTTATTTCCCAAAGTAATAATAACAACACAGGGCCTTGATTCATACACAGCATGTCACTTCCACAAGTATGGTTTTCCTAATAATACATCATAAACATCAAGGGGAGCAACGTCACAAAATACCTCATTTGTGAAGGGCTTGATGTTGTATGGAAGGTGACATTTTTGCCTTACATGAAGATCCCTTCCTTGGTGAAGCCACCCAATGGTGTATGGTTGTGAATGTGCTATGATCAATAAGCCCAACTGCTTCACGACCTCTGCTGAAATGAGGTTCTTTTGGCTCTCGCTGTCGAAAATGAACTGTAGTGGGGAGCCCTTCACCCACATTTGGGAGTGGAAGAGATGCTCCTCCTCCTTTGTGTCTTCGGATTCCTCCTTCTGAATCTTCGTGGTGGCAACAATGGTGTTGGGATCCACATCAATAATATGCTTCCCTTTGTCATTCCCCTTGTTGGGTTTTGACTCAGAGTTGGAACATGCATCTAATTATGAAACTCTTAGCTTGGCCACCAGTGACTGCTTGGCCCAACACTCACTTGTGCTGTGACTGGAGCTATTATGGAACTCACACCACTTTCTCGTGTCCTTATTCGGCTTCGCAATGTTGTTCTTTGCTTGCAACTTTGGTGGGTTGTCTTGGTCCGCCCCGCCTTGGCTTTGTCCTTTGTTCTGCGGTTTGGGGGCACCTTTCCCTTGCTTTGAATTCGCAGATCCAAAGTCTCGCTTCTTTTGTTTAAACTTTTTCTCGACCTTGACAACATATCAGTATGTTGTGTCAAGCGAGGAGATGTTCAAGAATTCTATTTCTTCCTGGATGTACTTGTGCAGGTAGCCACGGTATTTGAGAAGAGACAGAATAATATTTTCCTGACTCAAAAAATCATGAACAGAAAAATACCCTTCTAGCATATTTAACCATTTGTCTATGTCATCTACCTCTATTTGACCCTCAAATATGGGGATTTAAAAATTAACTTGTACCTTAAAGGGTGTGGCGTTTCCAGAGTAGCTGTTGGAAGCTGATGTGTCACCTCTTGGTAGCCACTGAAGAATCTGGGCAAAGTTTTCCATCATCACATTCCTTTGTTGCTTGAGGCTTCTTCGAGAAAGATCTTGATAGGATCTCCTGCCCCCTCATCTTTCTTTTCATTCTCCATGGGAGGCCATTGGGATTTGCGAGGCTAGTCTTGCAAAGGTTCGACCAGTTCAACCCCTAACTCCTTATATCCCGATCTCATTGGGGACTTGCAAAGAAAACAGAGAAAAAGGAGACCCCTCTGATACCACTGATCCAGATTTAAACGGGAATGCAACAAATTATAGAGATAACCATAAATATAGAGATGCAATGAAAATAATACTTCATTTGATTACTATAAAATACTTAAATATGCTTACAAACATAAATGGAAATAAACCAGCTAAGGCAATGGTAGCTTATCTCTAAGAAGAGATGTGGTGGCACCTGCCTCTGAACTGTGTTACAATGAGGCTCAAAGGCCTATTGTTGAGAAACAATGAAAAACCCTAAACATCCAAAAACCTAACCCTCAAAGATGAAATGCCAAACTATGGGCCTCATTTGGGTAAATTGGTACATCAACTTCCTGGGGTCGTAACTTTGGAATACGATCTTCGTTTGACGTGCACAATATATTTTTAGAAATATCTGTCCGAGAATTACAACTTTAGGAAGAGAAATGTCGGTCCATGGACCCATGTTGCTCCTAGTTTTCCCACAAAATGTCATTTGGGGCCTCAAAATGGCTCTGGAAGTTCAGGACCCAAAAAACTACTAAAAATAGTACACTGTCCTACAATTAAGGAAACTATAAAGCTAAAAGAAACAATTGTGGGGGTCCAAGTGGAATTGGCAGGTGGCCACCAATATCCACCTAAATCATCAGCCACCGCTTCTCCCTTAAGCACAACATGGACCCTGGAAACCAACCGTTTGTCCTTTCTGCTCTAACACAAATAAAGGAAATGTTCATGGCACGTGTCAACCTAATCTTACAAGTCACCCATGCATGAGGTGGGAAGTACAAGTACACTTTTCATACTATTTGTTTCCCCTAAGACATAACTGTTATTGCCAACATCTTGCCACACTCGGTTTCGGAATTGGACATCGTAGTTGTTACTATAGATGGCTCTAACCAAGAAACATATGGTTTCATTGGAAGCAGGACATGTTTTGTTGCAACTTTGGAGTAAAAATTAGCCCGTGATCCCTACTACAAGGATGTCCATGTGGACTAGGCTACAATATTTGCCTTGCCGACTCACCCTACCAACATATTTTCTCTCTTCTGTCATATCACCCCATCCTCTCCTGAGTCAGGACTTGCCTTACCTGCTTTCAATGATGACAATCCTGCACAACCCACCCCAACAAACCTCCAACCATCCTCTTTTGTATCAGCACTCCCAAATTCCCATATTGAGCTTGAAGAAATATGCAACTACCTACACTTTCCCCATCCCAATTCCACTACATCACTTTCCTAACCCTTTTTTTCCCTCTCCACTATTAATGAATACATCACAAAAGGACTCTTTGCTATGGCCTTTCCCACACTCTTCCCCACAAGGGTTTCCATGATTGGTCAACCATGCTTTAGAAAAGTTGAAATGCAAGAATATGCTTTGCACCTCATATGCTACTATAATAACCATTTTGGCTAGCATCCAATATTTCGGTAATACTTATACAATCTTATGTTGTGGCATCGTAGTCAAGCAACTACTTTCATTTTCGTGAAAAGAACCCTTGAAGAGGGCTTGCCAATGACCGTTGTAGACCTTTGTGCACGCCTCCACGACATGCTTGATTCCATGCTTTCTAATCAAATTATGCTCTTCGGGTCCAACCTTAGGGGGACACCCTCATTTTGGAACAAACATAGAGGTGAAATCACTAATATGATCACATAAATAGGTAACCCTACTTTCTTCTTCACCCTTAGTGCAAATGACACCAAATGGCATGACCTACACATGGTCATGCCTAGTGGCCCCTTCCCGGATTTATTAGAGTTGTCTCGATATATATTCCAAAATATAATCAAGAATCCACATTTTACATCACATTACATTCATTGTTAATTCACAGTCTTCCTCAAAGAGGTCTTGCAAAAATATTTCCATGCAAAGGATTTATGGTGTAGGTTTTTGTCTAACCATCCTCCTCTTTGTTTTCTTCCTAGATGTACACTTACTTCACAAATTTTCCTTTCTCGTATTTGCAGGTATGAGTGGAAACATGGGGGCTCCACACACATACATGGTTTCCTCTGGCTGGAAAATGCACCTGATATGGACAACCTCGATTGGCATGACCAAGATGCAGTTGATAGAGAAAATCCCTATTTCGATCAAGACATTTCTTCTTGGAATCCTCAACCTGCTGAACAAAGTGAACCTTATGTACACCTCTCTACAGAACATGATCCATGCATCCTCCCATCACCTTTTATATTTTCATCCTCTCGCATTTAGGACTACAAGGACCTTGTTAATTGTGTTCAGTGACATACAAAATGCCACCCCTCTTCTTCTCTTTGTAAAAAAGGTCCTACTCTTGTTTGTCGCTATGGAGTTCTATGGCATTTGCATCCCACATCTTCTTTGCTGATTGATGACAATGGACAAAATAATTATGTCCCTGCTCGTAATGATGACAGGTTAAATATACATAACTCTGACATGTTCATCATATGGAGATCAAACATCAATTGCCAACTAGTTTTGTTTTGCCATGTTGTTCTCCACTACATCTCGAAATATGCAGCGAAGCCAAAGACAATATCAAAAATATATCGCCAAATTTTGTCACATGTCTCATAGCTAGTCCACCCCGAAGCACATGTTGTTAATGTTGTTTGAAAAATATTGGTAGAAACAATTGTTGATAGGGACTGTTATCACTGACAAAATTTCAATGCCAAATGTCTTACATTTGTCTGATGGTAAAGGTCGGTGCTAGTCTAAGTTTGAATTTTTGTGTGCCTTAGAGTCTTGAGTCAACTATGTATTCTCACCCATCACTGATCATTCTCAGTCATCCCCGTCTCATAGCCATGTGTGAAACTGTGCATGATTTACCATGTGTCACAAAGCTTTTTAGGTTATTTTGTAGCTCATGTGATAATTTTTAAAGTATTTCCGCAGCGCATAAAGCCTTTTGTAATTTCACAGCGCAACATGTTTTAGGCTGTGCTACAAAATTGGGGATTTGTTTGAATCCAAAGCAACTGTCATGCAAAATAGCTATGCGGTGGATGTATTTTACAGGTGGCATACTCTCAAGCTCCTACGTGTATGCTTGTTATCGATTCTGAATCTCGAAGCAAAGTTCATGTAGCTGTGAGTACATGCTCACACGTTGGTGGCCAGAGCACGATATGCAGATGTTGAACTAAATGTATACAATTACGCTAAATGAGAAGTTTCATTACTTCAAATGGAAATCCAGACTCTGCAAAAGGTTGTATGCTACAGAGAAGAAGATCCTTTATAAATTGAAGGAAAACGAAGAGACTCCAGAAGTGCTGACGAAAGCAGAAAAGTTAAAGAAGGGGCTGTTTGATCTTCTACACGAGATTGTTCTAATCAGGTTTCAAGCTTTAGTACGTCAGAAAGAAAGGGAACATATACTTTCAAAGAGTTTACAAATAGGCCTCATAGCTGTAATGATCGTGACTATGCTCGCTGGAAAAATTGTATGAAGCGTGACTTCACTATAAATGGGTTGATGTATGACCCATATGAAAATGTTGTATATGACTATGCTGGTGGCATGGAAGATTTAAAAATGGCTAAGATACGGACAGTAATTCCTGCTCATGTCTCATTTGCAGAGGACCGTGCATGAATATTACGTGCAATCAAGATTGCAGCTCGTCTTAACTTTCAATTTTCTAGAGATACAACTCGTGCAATACAAGATTGTTCTCTTTCAATTCTACGGATCGAAAAGCAAAGGCTGATGATGGAAATGAACTATATGCTGGCATTTGGAGCAGCAGAGGCATCTCTGCATTTGCTTTGGAGATTTGGACTCCTTGAAATTCTTCTTCCAATACAAGCAGCATATCTTGTTTCTCAAGGTTTTAGAAGACGTGACAACCGTTCAAATATGCTTTTGGTTTTTTTTGCAAAATTGGATAGTCTACTTGCTCCAAATCGACCGTGCAATGGTAGTTTATGGGTTGCTCTACTAGCATTTCATTTGGCATTAGTGGATGAACCTCGGGATGCCCTTGTTGTTACATCCTTTGTCCTTTCAGTTCGTAATGGTGGAAATTTAGAGAAAGCAGTGAATAAAGCGAGAAGAATTAGCAAAAGGGCTAATAAATTTCATCCTGAAGTGCTTGATGCTGTGGAAAACAAGTGTGATGAGTCAGTAATGGAGAAGGTATTAGATTTAGCATTGGCAGTAAGATCATCTTTAAATGCAATGGCTAATGAATATGTTGTCTCTCAGGCTATGTCAGAATATCAGAATATCCTCAGGCACCATTTTCTGATCTGGTCTTCATATCAATACCAACATATTCAAAGGTATGGAACATCTTAAATTGTGTTGAAGGCCACCAGGGTGATGTCAAATGCAAAAAAGGTGTGAATATAAATTACAAATTTCTGGTAGATGGTGAGCTGGAGGAGATTAGATATGTGTTTAAAACTTGTATTTCATTTCCCAGTTGCTTTACTGGAAGTACAGTGGAAACTTTCTTGTTAATCTGTTGGGAAAATTGAAGGAGTCTGAATATTCGTTAAGTGATCAATTTGTTCCTGTGGGTGGTCTTGTTTATTACATCACTCCACCTTCCAGCTTGGCGGATATGGCAGCAAATCCTTTTCATGCTCTGTTCTATTTAACTTTTATGCTGACAGCCTGCGCTCTATTCTCAAAGACATGGATTGAGATATCTGGCTCCTCTGCAAGAGATGTGGCAAAGAAAGGATTTTGGAGGAAGGTAAGTTGGGACATTTTCAATTAACAATAAGGCGAATGGGTCATCTTGCTAAGATGCTTTTGGAATCAAACCAGCTTCAAGAAGCAGAGAATTTGCAACTGAATCTTGTAGAGAAATTGCGAGATCTACGTCCCAGGCACTGCATCCATCCTCAATTTGAAATTGAAAGGGATGAAGGATAAAATGAGATTCAGATTTTCTCAGATTCTGGTCGGGACAAAAGGCAAACTGTTTTAAATAAAACAGCAGTTTCGTAGCGCGCTACGAAACTGCTGTAGGTGATGATTTTAAACGCAGAGCAGCTATTTGATATTATGAGCGGGAATTTTAAAGAGAGACACCTGTCCATCAATCCAGCCTACAGCACATCAGAAACATGGCAGCGGTACATACCTTGGGTTATTAAAGGTTTCAAACATGCTATTATATATTCGAGCAGATTGAGGAAAACAGGGACCGACAAACAAGGGCCGGAAAAACAGGGGTTTGTTCTTATAATCAATGAACCATCATCACATTCAGCATCCAAGGCTAATCTGGTTTCTTGCATCCTTATCTCAGCTATCACGGCCAGAACTAAAGGAAACAACTGTCGAAGATCTAGAAAGGAATCAAGATACGAGGAGAATAAATTAGAGTTTAAGTTTGATTAGAACTCTTTTGTAGTTACAGTTCAATGCTTAGTAGATTTAATGAGTCTGTTAAGATAGATAAGGATAGTAAATGTTAGTCATCGTGCTCCCCTCATGCTGGAGGAGGAAGCTCAAAGTAGTTAAGAATATTTTCTTATATATAGAGGAAACTCTGATGTAATGAGGGTTGGATGTTTATGCAATAAAAACAGAGTTATATTGGCCTATGTATAAAGCTTTTTACAGTAATAGAAAGACTGTTTATTCTTCCCAAGATTCATACTTTGTTGAATGCTCAAGATGTTTGTGGTTATGTTTGATCTTTTGTGTTTTACAGCTTGATAAGTATACAATCACTCTGAATTCACCTAGTGCTCAGACTTCCTATGTATACTTATAAGTTGAGGTTCTTGTCCTTCATGTTTTACAGCTCTTTAGGTACACAATCACTCTGAATTCACCTAGTGCTCAGACTTCCTGTGTGTACTTACAAGTTGATGGTTATTTGAGAAATGTCTTGAATGTTTAAAAATTACATGCCTTGGCTTCTATGAATGAGCAGTTGATAGTTTACTGAAAGATGTTTGACTCCATAAGCCCAATGGAAGAGATGTTATGTTGTCTGTCCAACCAGCATGTTTACTAAATTTCATTTCAAGAGTTAGCCCTCTTTGTGTCTAAAGATAAATCAGTAGTTTGTTTTGAGAGAGCCCTCTCAGGTTAGGGAGGCTAATCCCTAGCTAAAAGTCTGGTCTGAAATAGTTACATAAGGTCTTACTGATTAGCAGCCTTCAGTACTGGTTTTGTGATAACATTTTGATGCGTCTGCCAGGAGTCTGATGATTACTCATTCCCGAAATCTTAAGATTGAATTTCTAAAGGTAGCAGGAATTCAAAGTGGTTTTCGAGGCTGCATTCTACCTTGGTGACTCCATTAATTCTTAAAGTTTAAAAGGTGGCTTCGAGAGGAAGATATACAAGGAGTAATCCTGACCCAAATCCACCTAGTCCTGTGGAGAATCCTAATATCATCTCAAGGGGAAGACAAAGATTTTCTGATATACTAGGTACTTCAAATATTTCAAAGTCTTTGTTTCCTGAATTTTCAAGAAGTCCTGAAAATAAAATTGTTGATGATAAAATCCAAGAAGTGTAATTGAGGTCTGAAGATGAAGAAGAATTGATTGGAATTATTTTGAGTTTACAAAAGAGAGGTATTGATACTTCATCTTTAGTATCACAAACAGATAAAGAATAGTTTTGGGAAATTGTTACTTCTTAATTTTTATTAGAGGAAGAGGACTTGGAACAGCTCAAGGAGCTTGACCCTTTTGAAGTTTTTCTTAAGTCAATAACTGGTTTACCTCTCCCAAATTGGAGCTCTTTTGTCAGTGGTTTACAAAGTCCCAATAGTCCTTTTCGTACTCATACTTTCTCTTCTTCTTCTGCTAGTCCAAACAACCCTCAAACAACATCTCATACTAGTTCTGCTCCTTCTAGTCATACAGTGCCTATTGTCACAGTTCCTCCATTCCTTATGGCTGTACCTGCTAGGTATGCTCCTCTAGCTCTCCCCCAAATTTTGCATGATCTCCCTAGCAAATATGCTGCTAGAATTCCAACAAGGGGAGGAGATGAAGACATTACAGCTGAAGAACATGTGGATAGATTCAATGACTTTGTTGACAGAGAAGAAGTAGATGATGAAGATGTAAAATTAAGATTATTTGCTCAAACTTTTATTGGGGAAGTTCGAAAATGGTTTAAAGCCTTAGGAGCTGGTAGCATTCACAGCTGGGCTAAATTTGAAGATAGTTTTTTGAGAAAATGGGGAAATAGAACTAATCCTGTTCAGGCCCTCACTGAATATAATAATTTAGGAAGAGCTCCAGAAGAGACTATTCAAAACTTTTCCAAGAGATTTAATAAAATATATAATTCCATTCCAACACATTTGAAACCTCCTGGAGCTTTGGCTCAATTAAGGTATGCTGAGTCCTTTGATTCAGATTTCTCTCTTTTACTCAGAGAGAGAGAGTCTGCTACTTTGGCTGAAATGCAAAATGATGCAATCAAGGTAGAGGTGAATATACAAGCTGCTAAAAAGTCCAAGATGGCAAAAGCTAGGATAAAGGAGGAGGACAAACCTTCTACCTCTGCTCAAGAAGATAAACTTGAAACCATGATGAAAACTATGGAGAAATTGATGGAACAATTAGCACTTGGGAATACTGCTGCTCCCCAAGCACAGCAAGAGCCTCGGTTTAGGAACCCTCAGTTTAGAAGGCCTCAGAATCAGCAGAGGCCAAGAGACAATAAAAATCAGCAAGCAGATCCTCCAGTGAGGCCTCCTTTCCAACAAAACATGGTAGATGAAGAAGAAGGACCTGAAGAACCTGAGGAATCTATTCATTGTCTTGATGAAGAAGATTCAGAAATTTTCCTAACAAAAGAGGAACATGATGACTCTAGCCAGTTAAAAGCCGAGGAGGAACCCTCAGATTTCTTAAAGGGTTATCAGCATGCCATATTTGAAATTCAAAAGCAGTACAATCTCAGAAACAGATATGTCCCTATTACAGCCAACAAAGCTCAGCCCAAGAAGAATGTTTCAAAAGCAGTTGAAGGTCAGAAGGAAAAGTCAAAGCAGTTTGATGATAAAGGTGATTCTCCTCTTGCAAGAAGTAATAATCAGACCCCTACTCCCCCTAAGGAAATTGAAAGGTCTAATTCTGTTTTCAATATATAAAATGAGATGGCTAAAATCAAAATAGCAGTCCCATTTAATGAAATCCTAAAAGTAGACAAATATAGAAGTAAGATTGTGGAAATGCTTAATTCTCCACCAGGAGGGGCTGATATTTTAAATGTGCAAGAGGATAGTCCTATTATATGTTTAGGTCCAAGACTTGAAGATGAACAAAATGATGAGTTTCCTCCTTTTTATATAAGCATTAACATACATGAGATGACTCTTCATAATGCTATGCTGGATTCAGGGGCATCCCATAACCTCATGCCTAAGGTAATTATGGAAAGGTTGGGATTAGAAATAACTAGACCATACAAGGACTTATTTTCTTTTGATTCAAAAAGAGTTCATTGTATTGGGCTGATAAAGGATGTGGTTGTCACACTCACACAAATCCCAGCAAAGACAACTGTCATGGACATTGTTGTTGCAGATGTTCCACCTAAATTTGGGATGCTACTTTCAAGGTCATGGGCTGCAAAGATCAAGGGCACCATTCAAATGGACCTAACATATGCCACTATTCCAGTGTTTGGTGAACAAAGAAGGCTATATCGTGAGACAAGGTTGGCATATATGGTAAGAAGCAAGGATAAGCCACAAAATTTTCCTATTTATTCATGTGATACAGGCCTTGGATCAGCTATTCTTTTTAATGAATCAGTAGGAAAAGAATCTCAAGAAGAACATGCAGAAAATCAGTGTCCGAGGGAGCAACAGAGTAATGAAAGAGACATCATTGGTTGTTGGTCTTTATACTTTGATGGAGCAGCAGGAAAAGAAGGCACGGGAGCTGGGATTTGGATCATGAGTCCAACTGAGGAAAGTAAGTTTCTGTCATACAAACTTAATTTTGATTGCGGCAATAACATGGCAGAGTATGAGTCTCTGGTGTTAGGCTTAGAAACCTTGATAGAATTGAAGGCAAAAGACATTGCTATTTATGGAGATTCTGAATTAATCATTAAGCAAGTTCAAGGTTCCTATCAAAAAAAGGATGCAAAGATGAGAGCCTGCAGAAATCTGGTGTTAGAATTGTTGGAAAAGTTTCAATCATATACCTTCAGTATAAAAACCAGAGATCAAAATTCTGTTGCAGATTCTCTTGCTGTGGCAGCCAGTCTATTTGTTATTCCTAAGCAAGATTCTGATAGCTATGAAGTGAAGGTCCGCCATAGGCCAGTCATCCCAGATAATATCTTAAACTGGCAAGTCTTTGAAGATGATCAGCAGGTAAGGAATTTCCTTGAATTGAAAGAAGAGTTTGAGCATAGTCAAATTGACCAGCAGAATATGTTAGTAGAGACAAAGGAAAAGTCTGAGGTGTTGCAGCTGCAAAACAATCTAATTCCAAAGGGGCTTATTCCACTTGAGAAATTATTTGATCATAATGATGTGTTTAAAGCACCAATATTGCAAGCCAATGAAGAGGAAATAGAGAGTTGTAACTTAGGTGACTCGGTGGTGCCTAAATTAGTCAAAATATCAAAGTTTTTATCAGCTGATATGAAGGTTAAGTATGTTGAATTGATGAGGAAGTTTATTGATGTTTTTGCATGGAGCTATGCTGATCTTAAACAATATGATTCTTCAATCATACAACATACTATCCCAATTAAGCCAAATGAAAAACCTTTTAAGCAGAAATTAAGGAGAATTAATCCTCTTCTAATGCCACTAATTGAAAAAGAAGTGAAGAAGTTGTTTGATGCAAAGATTATTGTTCCAATCAGGTTTTCAAATTGGCTTGCTAACTTAGTACCAGTCAGAAAAAAGAATGGGGAGATA
>APFE030872119.1:0-18560 GCA_000404065.3 Pinus taeda
TCATTGGACCAAATCAGGTTACGGTGGCCAAAACACAAGCTTACAAAAACAAAAGTACTGTATTTCAATACCTTCTCTGAGTTTCAACTATCTTTCAACTGATTGTAGCCATTCAGCTCTGTTTCAACTAATTGTAGCCATTCAGCTTTTACTGTTATCTGTGTTTATATCTCGGAAGGACTACTTGTAATTGTGTGTGAGGACCGACGAATCTTGATGACGAAGTGCTCAGTCTTTCCAATGTGTGATTAGACTTTCCAATGTGTGAGCAAAAGTATCAATAAGTGCTTCCCATAGTTGCAGAAAACAAGACTCGAAGAAGAGGCAGAGGTTTGAAGTTCATAGGCATTTTCAATAGAAGTTCGCACGCTTGTTGGAAAAATGAGTACCTATTGTGCAGAGGTCCAAATCCCACATCTCAAAATCTATGTGCTGAGGTCCTTGAATGCAATAAAAATTCAAACTCGTGCATTTATTACCCTATCTTTCCGTCAATGAACAACTTCTATGTTATTAAAATATGGATTATTAAAATATGGATTATTTTTAAGGTCTTAACCCTACGAAGATTATGTTGTGTGGAATGGGACAATATATTTATGTGTGGGGTGGGAAAATAATGAGATGCCGAGATCGGATAACTAGCCAACATGAAATCGGTTAAACATTCCACCCACCTTTTTCGATCTCGGTTGCACAGCTGGAGGAAGGATTGGATCTCGTGTGGGCCTCACTGGAAACTGGACGATTTAAATGAGATGATATGAGGCCACCATCTATCGAAAATGGCAATGAAGGATAGTATTCAAGTAATTGAAATTAGTATGAGAGGTCGGCTGGTTGAAATTAGTATCAAGAAGTCAGTAGATTTTACACTAACATGGAAAAACGACTGTATACTTGTTCTGGAAGCTGAACCTAAGGGAGACCGGAAAAATGAGTTTATACTTGTTCTTGCAACCAACACAAATTTGAAAGCCAACACAGAAATGAAGCTTGATCGATTGGATGTGGCAGAGGATCTTCTGGAACAGAAAGAGAATTCATAAAAATGCATTGGACCAAATCAGGTTACGGTTTCCGAAACACAAGGTTACAAAAACAGGAGTACTGTCGGTATGTATTGCTTCACTAAATGTATTTCAATACCTTCTCTGTGTTTCAAGAACAGAAGCAATTCCATTCTTTTTCAACTAATTGTAGCCATTCAGCTCTGTTTAAACTAATTGTAGCTACTCAGCTCTGTTTTTATATCTCGTAAGCAAATTTAATTCGCTGAGGTGCGGACTAATTGTAATTGAGTGTGAGGACCGACAAATCTTGATGACGAAGTGCTCAGACTTTCCAATGTGTGAACAAAAGTATGATGGAACACGAAAAGTATCAATAAGTGCTTAGCATAAGTGCCTCCCATAGTTGCAGAAAAATAATTATAAACAAGTAATCAACATTTCAAATTATCCATAAATGCAGAAAACAGGGCCATCCATAGTTCCAGAAAACAAGACTCGAAGAAGAGGCATGGTTTGAAATGTTCCGTAAACAAGAAGTTCATTTTTAATGTTTGAAGTTCATATGTCCTTGAATGTAAGAAAAATTCAAACAGGATACCTTGACAATCACGGTATTCTTTGATGGAACTTTATCTCCTCCGAAGATGAGATGAGGTCCAAACATTGCCGCTGTTTTACATGCTGGGCCACCATACAGCTAGTGCAGTTTCCTTGAAATCTATCGAAAATGGCAATGAAGGATAGTATTCAAGTAAGTAATTGAATAGTTCTTATGCTTCATCAAAAATAAGCATTGTCTCCTGATCTCGGGCTTCAGATTTCGATCCTAGGTCGGTTGGTTGAAATTGGTCTCAATGGATTTTATACTAATATGGAAAATTGAGTTTATACTTGTTCCGGAAGCCGAACCTAACCTAACGGAGACCCTCAAAATCTTACAAATTATAAAACCAAGATCTATCCTGATCAACTAGTTATCAAAATCAAGTAAACTAAGGAGGTTAACCTAATTAAAGAAAATGAAATAGAATGAAAGAGACTTTATGAGAAGAACAAATTACCCTAAATTTAAATAAACACAGAGGAAGAAAATAAACAGAGTACCTGAAACCAATTTGGAATAGTCCAAGAGAATAGCACAAGGAGGAGCGTTTGCGTAGGAGCAGCAACCAGAGCGCATTGTAATATAACAACTCTCTCCTGGGCGGTTCCTATGAATCAAATCATAAATGAATTTACTTCGATATATCTAAATCAATAACGAATCAAGAAATAGCAGAGGATCTTCTGGAACAGAGAATTCATCAAAATCCGTTGTGCTCATCGACAGAAAGAGAATTCATCAAAATTGCATCCAACAAAGGATCCAAAATTTTACCTATGGAGACTCTCCACAAAGACAAAATCCTGACACCCAAATGGAGGCTCTTCCCAAATTTATAATGTAGAAGTGCTTCCATTTCTTTTTCCTTTAACATAAACCGCTTTCGTTGGCTTTTTGCAGATCAATGGATATTCCTATTCCGGCTTTCTTTGGCTTTTTTTACAGATTAACGGATATTTCGGCTTTCTTTGTTTTTTCTACAGATCAACGGATATACTCGCTCGGACAAACTCATCATGCATCATAGTTATTTCTGTTTTAGGGAGGTCTCTCACTCCTACTTCTTCCCACCAAAAACTTTTTCACCAATTCATCTTTTATTATAAACTGATTAAGCCCATTCTGGTTTATTATAAACTAATTAATTAAATCTAAGTCAAAAAAATTAGGTAACGGTAAGCTTCCCTCATATTTCAATTTCCATTATTTTGGATTTTTTTTTTTAATTATTATTATTAATATGGACAGTAAAAGTAAAACTAAGAATTTAAAAATTAAAATACATTTCTAAAATAATGATTTATAAATTAAAATATATTTTTTTTAAATGTATGTTCATATATTAAAATATATTTTAAAAAATGTATAGAAAAGTTAAAACAAAAAATCATATATCTTAATTTTGTTTGCATTTTATACAGAGCTACCAAAAGTTATTTGATAAAGTTTACATAATTTTATATAACGTTTTATGTTCCATAAACATAATGATCGTATATTCACAAAAATATCGAATTGAAAGCATTTTATTTCAATTTTACATCTTAGTTATGGTAAAATTTAAAAATATGTATAAATATTTTATATTAATAACATGATATTTATTTTTACATTTGATTTGTTATTTTTTTTAGAAAATCAAAATTTTGATATGATTTTTTTTATCTTAAAAATGATAAATGATAAATGATAATCATGAAAGTTTGAAATATGTATTTAATATTGACTAGTGAATTATTATTTATAGTTTTATGAATTAATATTTACTTATATTTAGTTTTTTTTATACACAATAATAATAATAATAATAAAGTATTCATAAAATAAAATTAATTTTAGGGTTTTTATGTTACATCAAATCATTTATGCAACTTAATCATATAGGACAATAATTAATATTTAAGATATAATATTTAAATAGATATTAGTAATAATAATAAAAAAATTAATAATAATTATAAAGAAAGTATGAAGCCTTACTAACCACCATCAATGTAATTACAGGTGATGTGGCTTTCCATGAATAATGATGAGTAACTCTGAATTAAGAGATAGTAGTATTAAGAGATAGCAATTTGTGATGGCTATCTGTAATCATAGTTTAACAACTAAAATATGATAAGTTTTCCCATTGTTTAAAAAAACATTAATTTTTTTTCAATAATCCTTTAATAGAAATGTTCTAATAATAATCTTTTTTGCAGTTTATGTTTATCTTACTTATAAATATGTAAAAATATTTTATAAATTAATTTAGATTATAAATTTTTAGGGTGTTTTCTTTTAAATTAGATCATATATTTTTTAGTAAGATTGAGATTTCTTGTATTTTAAAATGCATCTTTGAACATATAAATGAATTAAAACCTTTAGTATTCTATAAAATCTCCAGTATATTTCAAGCAAAATTGATTTTAGAAAATGCTAAAAAAACAAAAGAACAAAACATGTATTCATCCAATTACAATTTATTTGAATGTGTTAAAGGATAATATATTCTCATATAAATAGTTATTTATTACCTTAATAGAAAATTGATTGCTGGGGAGTGAAATTTATCACAATATGCTTGAATGTGTTAATGGATAATATATTCCCATATAAATAGTCTTTATTACCTAAATAGAAAATTGAATGTTGGGTAGTGAAATTTATCACAATATGCTTGAGTGTATTCCTTAGATAATCTACCAAATAAAATTTATTTTTCTTTAATAAGTACTTTATAGTATGGATATATGTTGTGCCTTAGGTTGAAAAATAATAAAAATATTTACATTAAAAAAGAATCAAATTAAGAATAATGATAAGAGAATTGAATTGCTTTTTATTTCTTTAGTACAACAAAGATGTGTAATTATTTAACTACCTAAGGTGAAATTGAGATGACATTTAAATTAATATTCATATTAAATAATAATTAAATAAACAAAATATTTTAATGTCGATAATAACTAACTTAATTTTATTTCAATTTGAGAGATATAAAATAATTAGAAAAAAGTATTGTTGTCTTTTTTCTTTTCAATATTAGGAAGATGTGTAATTCATTTGTTTAAAATTATTTCAGTACCAAAATTTGATAAAATATTTGAATATTCATACGAGCTAATATATTTCAATATCTACTATATACATATTCATACAAAGATACAACAAAAGAAATATTATATGAAATGTTTCAATGTGAACCTTAAATAAAATAGTTTTATATATATCTTTTTGTAAGAATCTCAAGAAATTCATATTAGAAAAAATGATTTACAAAATTTACACAACCATAATAATGTTGGTTCTTCTAGTGGAACTAGGTTTTGGACCATCTTCCCACCACAGAGAAACCAATAGGTCATTTCTTGAAAGCTATGGTCAAAGAAATAGCTATTCGTGGACAAATCCAAAGTTAGTAGCATACATAAGTAGTTATCGTAATACAAAAAAATCCTTTGAGGCTTTTCCTTAGGGCTAAGAATACAAGCCATTCAAAAAAACATTTCAAACCTTTTTCTTTCCTTTGGAGGTTGTTGAGCCATCAAGTGTGCTATTGGGCCACAATTGTGCTAGTGCATCTTCTCGCCCCTCCTCAACAATAAGGCAGCCATAAGAACTCAAAGCTTGCTATGGTTGTGCTTTATTAGTTTCTCCACTCACTTGACATTTCAGTTGCATATCATTAATCATGATCGAAGGGGAAGGCCGAGAGGAATTGGGTGAGACGAAAAGGGAGTCTATGCCATATTGGGAGCTTGTGCGGGAATAGGAGAGTGGGATAGGAGAGAAGGAGATGTCGAAGGAGTGGATAAGGTCCTGTAGGGATTCATGGAGACTATTAATTCATTAGAATTAACAACCTTCCTTATGGAAGCTTCTTTGGCTTGTTGTTTCTTCCATAACTTTCTGGCCAGTAAATTTTGAGGCCCAATGCATGCCACCTAGGTTCCTTAATTCGTCAGCTTCCATGGAGGATACATTGTGTGGTATGATTTCATGAATATTTGGAATGAAGAGATTAGTTTTTTCCATCAAAATCTACAGCATGGGCAGGACGTGCATGACCACATCCATCACCTCCATTGCTTACACATCTACTCTCCTGAACCATAGTTGTAGGAGAGAGAATGAGGAGGAGGAATTTATAATCACTAAGGGAATTGTAGCTTTTCTTTTGGAAGGAAATAAGAGTATGACAGGGTGCATGACGAATCACGAACAAGTTGGGTGACGAAAGAGTGAAGAAATATTTAGACATACATAATTTTTTTGATCGCCAAGTAAGTGAATGAGGCATTTGTGTTAAGTATAAGGAGATCACACAGAGGATATGGAGAATTGGATTAGGCATCATGAAAATTGATGGATTAGCATATGTAGTGGGCATATTAAAGTTAGATGAGAGTCACTTCCGTGTCAACGCATGGTGATGATAAATGCACACATGAAAACCATCAATTGCCACCCAAATTAGGGGGCATTTTATATAAATTTAACATTTATATAGAGAAAAAAATTGAATTTAAAATATTTTTTCCTTATTTGGTTTTTTTTCCACTCAACAATATCAAGGAGATGTTAAATTTCTTTAATACTTAATAAAATTTCATACTAGACATTTAGAAAATGATGGCAAGAATAAATTCAGTGTAAACAATAAATAAATAAAGTGAAGGATCTTTCTCATTTAATTAATTTGTGCTTTCTAATTCAATGAGATCTTGGAGATGAATAATTCCTTCAATATTTGATATGAATTAGAATTTAAAATACATTAACAAAAAGGGAATATTGGCAAGTATGTATCTTGTATATAAAAGAAATGAAAAAATTTTAACTAATGATTCAAAACTTTTAACGGTGTCTATCTCCAAATGAACAAGATGTGTAATTTTTTCCTTATTTATCTCTTAGTTGAGATACAACACGAATGTGTGTGTCTATGTGTCTATGCTGTAGTAGTATAGATAAATATCCAAATTTCAACTATCTATATATTATATTGGTAAATGAAAAATAAAATTATGATTAAAACATTTTAATGGTGCGTAACTCAAAATGAAAGAGATATCCCATTCTTTTTTCATTTAGTTTGGAGTTGACATATGAAAGGAATATATATATATATATAACTCATATCAATACTTATTTTTTATATATATTATAAAATTAAGATAACATGAAGATTAAATATTACCTTGATGAGCGTGGCCAAACATGGGGGATCGATGGGGGCATGGGCCATAGAAACGTTGCGTAGGACACCCAAAAGCTTCTAGAGACATGTGAATGAGATTATTTCCTGAATGATTGTTTTTTTCAGAATATGATTTTTCTAGTTATGGGAGTTTGGGAAGGTGGTAGGGGAATGTTGACTATGCATAGACTGCCAACCTATGCATTCTCATTCGAGTGGTTTCTTTAGAGTGAAAGTATAATGCAAGCTAGTGGGGCTTGTGATTTGGTCACTATGGTGTGCTAACTTGCACATTTTTTCACCTCAGTGAGCTAAAGGGTGGGGAACTCTCCTTTGGATGGTGAGACATGGTGAGGACAAGAGAAATACTAAATTTTCTTGCTGGAGGAGTTAAAATGGGCTGGTTTTATTCTCTTCCTTGTTTAGTAAGAAATATGGCTCAACATCTAGGCCATAAGAGTTCCTTTCTAAATGGAATTTTAGATTTGGTGCTCGTTTGTTCTTTTTGGGTTTCCTCATATTTATGATTTCAAGAATTTGTCATGGCCGTTGTCGTCTTTAGTGGTATTTGTTGCACATATCTATCTCCAAATTTTCTTAGGGTTGAGAGATATAGTTCGAGGTCTCGGGCTCACTACCTCTTTCCTTGTTTTCTTGGGTACTTAATTGAAGAGGAAATATTGTAATCATCGGGGTGCTTCTTCAGTGATAATTATGGAAGAATCTGTAATTTTTGACAATTTTTATCTTGTTGAGTTTTGAAGTGGGATTTGATTACCAAGCTACACCATTTGGGTGGTTGAATTAAATTGGTCTTTGTGTTCTGGATTATATAGTGGAATCCTTAGACGAAGGGGGTATGTCATGTGAGCTGGGTGACCTCTTGAAGTCTTGGCTAGGCATTGCAGGTGGGTAGGAGAAGTGGACAGTGATGGGGGTGTTGAGGCTATTTATGAGGGTGAATTGGCTCATGGACATGCTTCATCACTTAGCCATGTGGAAGCATCACCATATTTAGAATGTTGTATAGCCTTTGATGAAATAGTTTGCAACATGGTTCTTGTGGCCATGATTGTGATATTCCTTCCTATTGTTTCTCATGCTAAAGTCTAGGGTTTCATGGACTTTCTTATGCATTTCCTTGAATTCCTAGATATTACTACAGTGATGAGTCCTTTGCTACTTTTTTATTGTTATTTTTTCATTTATTGATTTTATCCTTGTGGTTTTTCCTTGATTGTGGTGATCTTTATACTTGTGCTTGTGGCAGCTCATTAAGGAATAGAGTTATGGTATTCTTATTGGTTTTCACGAACATGCCCTTCATTTCTTTCCACTACTTGGTTTGCAAAATAGTCCACTTGTTGATCGTGAATTCTCAAGACATGTCTAAAGATTACATTGCTAGAGCCTTCCAAGTTCTTCCTTATTCTTCTAAGAATTTTGTTCATGAACTCATTGCTTGGGTTTCTGTTTCTTGCCATTGCCTCTATTATTATGGTTGAATCGCCTATTATGATAGGATTTTGAATTCCTCTTTTTTGAAAACTCTTGTTCCCATCAACAAGTTGTATGCTTCTGCCTTATTATTTGAGATTTGTCCCAATCCCCGTTCATATGTGACATTTTCTTTCCCATTAGGATCTAGGATTATTCCCCCTACCCCTGCCTTTCTCGAGTTATGCTATGAGGCCCCATCAAAGTATAAACAATATTTGTTCTAATTTTTCCTACAGTTTGTCAGTTCCTCTTCACTCATTCTTATTTTCCAAATATTTCCTCAGTTTATCTTCTTGTTTCCTTTTTGTCCATTATTGTTTATTATGGCTTTGCTGAGCCAATCTTGCTCTTCCTACTCAAGAGTGTTGTGATCTGTTGGTGTTATTCCTTTCACATTGAGGATTTCAAAAGTTAAACCCCACGTTTTTTAGAGGGTCTTCCCTATCCTTGGAATTTGATTTTTTAAAATGCACTTATTTCAAGTCAACCAAATTTTCCAACATAGAATAACTGGGATGCACTTCCATATCCTATAAATTCTGACATTCTTCTTTGTTGTGTGTGGATAGGCCTTCTCGAGGGTTTGAAGAAAGTCCAGCAGGGGCTGTTCAAAATTTATTCTTATTTCTAAAGGACTTATTAGCTACTGCCAACATTCTTTAACAAAGGTGCATTCTTGGAATAAGTGTTCACTATTTTCTTCAGCCTCGTGCATAATGGGCATCATGTTGGGCCTTGAAAGCCCGTTTTTCATAGGTTGTCACTGGTCAATATTCTCCCTTTTAGTAGAGTCTATATGAACATTTTGATCTTAGTCAGACTTTCTGATTTCCAAGCTATTTTCCAAGAATCTCAGTCTTGTTGATTTGGTTGTTCTTAAAGGATTTTATATCCAGTCCTAACTATGTAGTGCCCACCGCTTGGGTCCCAAAGATAAGAATCTTCCTCATCAAAGTGAATTAGAGCTGCCCCTTTTAAGAGCTGCCTGATTTTGCTGCATTGCCCTTCCAGATCTATCAGGATTGCTAAGCTTTTCTAATCTTGCCACTCATTTTCATCCCAAAGAGATATAGAGTGTAAGGTGTTGAAACCTTTATTTCATCCACTCTTGTATGTCTTCAGTGTTTGAATGAGTCTGTAGTGGTTCTTTTCCCATGATTCTATCCTCCCAAATTGAAGTTGTTTTTCCATCG
Organism: Pinus taeda; assembly: GCA_000404065.3. Taxonomy (NCBI): domain Eukaryota; kingdom Viridiplantae; phylum Streptophyta; class Pinopsida; order Pinales; family Pinaceae; genus Pinus; species Pinus taeda. The sequence continues at coordinate 9,499 of APFE030872119.1, forward strand.
CCTGGGATTTTAGAAATACATATACTCATTAATGGATTTTTTTTTAACCAGCTTCCATACTTGGGTACATGGTCATATTGGGATATTTCCATTGAGAAGTATTTTCCTGGTGCCATCCATATATTTTGTTATAAGAGTCTTTTTCCACCAACTCTCTTTTCCTGTAATTAGTCTCCATACTATTTTCATTCCTAGTGCTGCGTTCATGAGCCCAAGTTTCCTTATTGATAGGCCTCCTTGTTCATAAGGTAGTACTACTTGCTCCCACATGACCAAGCTAAAATTTTTGTTTTCATGCTCCTCCCCTCACCACAGGAAGCTTCTTAAAATAAGATCCATTTGTTTGTGGGCACTTGCTGGGGCCATGATTATGGCATATTGATAGATAGGTAGTGCTGCAAGGAGTGCTTTTATTAGAATTCCCCTTCGTGCCATATTCAGCCACATCATACCCTAGCTTTGTATTTTGTTTTTCATTTTTTCAATTTGTTTAGTCCATATTTCTGTCTTCATGTTCTCTTTTGAAATTGGAAGTCATATGTAAAAGAAGTGTGCCCATTTTTCCTCCATAGGGATGTCTAGGATTTGTGAGATCCTTTGCATAATTCTAGGAGGGGTGTTCAATCCATAAATCTTCCATTTCGTATCATTTAATACCCACCTAAAACCTATAAAATGTCATCCAGAACTTTTTTGAACCTCCTTGCTATTATTGTTGATGCCCCTCCCAACAATAGAGTGTCATCAGCAAAGACTAAGCGCTTTATTATTTTTACTCCTTTTGCTATTCTGAACCCTGTGATATTTCTTTCCTTTCTTTGATTTTCTAGAGCCCTGCTTAATGTTTCCACCATTATAATGTATAGGAAGGGGGAGAGAGGAAAACCTTGCCTAGGCCTCTTATGCTATGAAAGAAGTAATTGGGCCTTCCATTTACAAGGGGGACAATCCATGGAGTAGAGATGCATGCCTGTATGAATCCAACGATTTCTCTAGAGAATCCAAGTTTCTGGATGATAGCCATTAGATATGGATGACTGACTCTGTCGAATGCATTTGCCATATCTAGTTTGATTATGAGGCTTTTTTCTTGTTTTAGTATACTGCAGTGAAACACTTCATGTACAATAAGTATATTATCTATGATTTGCCTATTCAGCATGAATCCTCCTTGGTTTCTAGATATAATTATTGGAAGTACTTCCTTGATTCTATTTGCAATTATTTTTGTTATTATCTTATACGATGAATTGTAGAGAGAGATAGAGTGAAACCTACTGAAAGTTGAGGGGTTTGCTTCTTTTGGGATAAGAGCAAGATAGGAGGATTCGGTGTTGGCTCCTAATTTTTTTTTGAAAACATTCTTCGCCATTCTTAAGAAATCCTTTTTAATGGTATACCAATGAAATCTGTAGAATGTTATCATGAAGCCATCTGGCCATGGGGCTTTGTGCAGATGTAGGCTCCATATGGCCGTCACTACCTCTTCTTCTTTGAGATCCTTGCTTAGTGTTGCACTTTTCCTTTTTTTATTTTTCTTTTTTTGTGCTCTAAGAAGTATTCACTTTCAACCATTTCTTCATTCGCTGAAAGTAAGTTTTTAAAGTGCTTATAGGATGCTTTTTTTAGTTCCTCCGCTCCTTTGACCTCTTGGCTTTCAATTTGAATATTTTCTATTTCGTTTCTTGCTCTCCTTATCTTCATTTTGTTATGGAAAAAATTATGTGTTTTTGTCCCCTGCCTTGAGCCACAAACTTCTTAATTTCAATCTTGCCTCCTCTTCGTCTTTCCTATTTTCCCTATATATTTCCCAAAAGATTTCCTTCTCTCTTAGGTAATATTACTTGCTTTCTTATTTGTTTCCTTTTTCAGCTTGCATGATGTCCATTTTCTGCTGTAACTCTTTTCTCTTTTCCTTTTTCTTTTAATTCATTTGCTCTTGCCCATTCCTTTAACTTGTTTCTTGCAATTTTTAATTTTGTTTCCAAATATACTGTGGTGATCCTACTACTCTTGTCTCCCATGATTCCCTGACTAAGTCACTGATTTCTTCGTTGCCATCCCAAATTAAGCTATATCTAAATGGGATTAGACCTTGATTTTCCATTTTGCCCATGACTATTATCATCGATTTATGATCAGATGTTGTGGTACGTAATTTTTTTTATTTTATGGAGCTGTGCACTGCTACTATATTTTCTTGTATCATAATTCTATCCAGCCTTTCTTTTATCTTACTTTTGCCCACTCTTGTATTGCTCCAAGTGCATTTCCCATTGTTTGGTGGGACATCTATCAAGTTGTGTCGTTCCATTAATTCTTCTAGAGTATCCCTAGATGGGTCTATGTGATATTTCCTCCAAAGTTTTGTTCTATGCTTCTTACCAAATTTAAATCTCCTCTTACTATTATTTTCCCATCTTGCACTTCTTTTAGAACTTCTTTTAAGGTGTCCCAACATTGCTCTTTTTCCTTGTAATGATTTGGGGCATATATATTTATGACACTGTACATCTCTTTTTGTACTAATTTGCATTAGATCCGTTTGATCCAGTGCTAATACTTTTTGTATTTTATTAATTCTTAAGTTCCTTTTTTCCATATTGTGCATATGACTCTTGATGCTCCGGTTGCCTGTATTGCTTCCCCTTCATAATTTCTAATTTTTTTTCTTGATACTTTCAGTTTCTTGGCGATTTATTTTTGTCTCCTGAATCATAAATATGTCTAGGTTTTCTTTTACTAGAATGTCTCTTGTGGCATTTTACTTGATGGGCGATCCCATTCCTCTACAATTCTAGGAGACCATTATCGTTATTTACTTGTTGGGTGGTGCATGGTTCCTTTCCCTCTTGTCTGCTTTTTTCGTTGCTTCCTAAATTCCTTCCTAAGAAGGTTTCCATAGGTTGCTATGTTTCTAATGCCATTTCCTTTGATGCTCCTTCATCCCCAATTTCTTTGTTTGTCTTTCTTCCTGATTTTTTTTGGTATTCTACATTTGGGGGTACTTCCTTTGACTACTTTCTGGTTAAGATTCTATCTACTGAGGGGGGTGGAGGGGTATGAGTGTTCGAAACCAGAGGGAATGAGGGGGGATTGGGCGTATGTTTTGGGGATATGGATCTGGATCTTGGTCTAGGGGATGGGGGGGCTAAAGGATCCGGAGGTTCAAAAGGGTTAGGGCTAGAAAGAAGGTTATTAACTTTTGGTGATGGAGGATGGGGGTCAGAGGATGTGGAGGGCTATGAGGAAGAGAGAGTTGGTTGTTTGTAGGTTGTCTTCTTTCTTTTTACCTGTTCCCATTTGTTTTCTGGATCTTCACCCTTTTAATTTTCATTTTCTTTTTTTTTGTACATCTATTTGCAAAATGACTGTATTCGTGACATACCTTGCATTTGAAGGGGATTTGTTCATAATCTAGATATTGTATGTGCGTCCACTGGCCCACTTTGATTTTTATGGCTTTTGGTAGCCCTTTCCCAAGATCGACTTCTACACATATTCTGGTGCATGCATGCATATTTTCCTTTGGCTCACACCTATCTATATATTTCACAACTATGTTTCCTATTGCTTTGACTGAATCGTTCCCCTAGCAGCAAAGGGGAAGGTGTGGTAGTCTGACCCAAATGGGGTGTCATTGGGAACATCCATTTCTGGATCAAAATCGGGTGTCCATTTATTTAGATACAAACCCCTAGTATCCATAAAATATGGTCCATTCCTAAATATCAGATCTTGATTCTCCTTGGATTCAAAGTGGAAGGTGAAGTAACCTCTTTCGCAAAACCTTATTGAGATTTCCCCATCTATTGACACAATCTAGTTCCTTTCTGCCCATTTTTGCACAATTTTGGGTGATGGCCATAACCCAGTGAATTGCCCCTCTAAACCATGCTCTGCTAGGGAAAGTGTTGCTCTACGGGGAAAGGCAGGGGGGAGTGAGATTTCAGGAATATCTTCCATTCGTTTAATAAACTTGGTGGCTAATGGCTTATTCTTTGTCAGGCCCATTGTAGAAATGAGAGAGGCAAAAGCTTTTGTTGTTCTTTCATTTTCTTGCTACTGACCTGACGGAAGCTCTCCATCCTCTAGTGTATCCATGGACCTCAAGCCCCTGTAGCAAGAGGTGGCTGGGGGGCAGCTGCATGTAACTGCATGTTTCTACCTATGATCGTTCGCTAGGGCGCACAACTATTTCAACAAGTGCGCTCCTACAAACAAGTTCTCAACTTCAACTACTCAAAGTTATAAATAGTTATTTATTATCTGAATAGAGAATTGATTGTTAGGAAGTGAAATTTATCACAATATGCTTGAATGTATTAATGGATAATATATTCCCATATAAATAGTTCTTTATTACCTAAACAAAAAATTGATTGTTGGGGAGTGAAATTTATCACAATATGCTTGAGTATATTCCTTAGATAATCTACCAAAAAAAAATATTTTTTCCTTAATTAGTGCTTACAGTATGGATATATGTTGTGCCTTAGATTGAAAAATAATAAAAATATTCACATTAAAAAAGAATCATATTAAGAATAATGATAAAAGAATTGAATTTCTTTTTATTTCTTTAGTACAACAAAGATGTGTAATTCTTTAACTCCCTAAGATAAAATTGAGATGACATTTAAATTAATATTCATATTAAATAATAAGTAAATAAACAAAATATTTTAATGTTGATAATAACTAAATTTTATTTCAATTTGAGAGATATAAAGTAATTAGAAAAAAGTATTGTTGTCTTTTTACTTTTCAATATTGGGAAGATATGTAATTCATTCATTTAAAATTATTTCAGTACCAAAATTCGATAAAAGATTTGAACATTCATACCAGCTAATATATTTCAATATCTACTCTATACATATTTAGACAGAGATACAACAAAAGAAATATTCTGATGCTGATAATATATGAAATATTTCAATGTAAACCTTAAATAAAATAATTTTATATATTTTTTTGTAAGAATCTCAAGAAATTCATCTTAGCAAAAATGATGTACAAAATTTACACAACCATAATAATGTTAGTTCTTCTAGCAGAACTAGGTTTTGGATCATCTTCCCACCATGGGGAAAACAATAGGTCATTGATTGAAGGATAAGGTCCTGTAGAGATTCATGGGGACTATTAATTCATTAGAATTAACAGCTTCCTTATGGAAGCTTCTTTGGCTTGTTGTTTCTTCCATAACATTCTGGCTAGTAAACTTTTGAGGCCCAATGCCCACCACCTAGGTTCCTTAATTCATCAGCTTCCATGGAGGATACATTGTGCAGTATTCTTTCATTAATATTTGGAATGAAGAGATCAGTTTTTTCGTCAAAATATACAACATGGGGATGATGCTCACGACCACATCCATCGACTCCATTGCTTACACATATACTTTCCTGATCCATAGTAGTGGGAGGGCGAATGAGGAGAAGGAATTTAGAATCACTAAGGGAATTGTAGCTTTTCTTTTCGAAGGAAATATGAGTATGACAAGGTGCGTGATGAATCACGAACAAGTTGGGTGACAAAAGAGCCAAGAAATATTTATACAGACAATATGTTTTTGATCACCAAGTAAGTGAATGAGGCATTAGTGTTAAGTATAAGTCGATTACACACATGATATGGAGCAGCGGATTAGGCATCATGAAAATCAATCGATTAGCATACGGAGTTGGCGTATTAAAGTCATATGAGAGCCAATTTCTGTGTCAATGCATGGTGATGATAAATGCATTCATGAAAATGATCAATTTCGACCCAAATCAGGGGGGATTTTATATCAAATTAACATTTATAAAGAGAAAAAAAATGAATTTAAAATATTTTTTCCTTAATTAATTTTTTTTTCCACTCAATAATATCAAGGAGATGTTAAATTTCTTTAATACTTAATAAAGTTTCATACTAGACATTTAGAAAATATTGGTGGTGAGAAGAAATTTAGTGTAAACAATAAATAAATAAAGTGAACGATATTCCACGTTTAATTAATTTATGCTTTCTAAGTCAATGACATCATGGAGATGTATAATTCCTTCAATATTTGATATGAATTAGAATTTAAAATACATTAACAAAAAGGGAAGATTGGCAAGTATGTACTTTGTATATAAAAGAATTGGAAAAATTATAACTAATGATTCAAAACTTTTAATGGTGTCTATCTCAAAATGAACGAGATGTGTAATTTTTTCCTTATTTATCTTGCAGTTGACATACGAAACGAATGTGTGTGTCTATGTGTCTATGTTGTAGTAGTATAGATAAACATCCAAATTTGAACTATCTATATATTATATTGGTAAATGAAAAATAAAATTATGATTTAAACTTTTTAATTGTGCGTAACTCAAAATGAGAGAGATATCCAATTCTTTTTTCATTTAGTTTGGAGTTGACACATGGAAGGAATATATATATATATATATATATACCTCTTATAAATACTTATTTTCTATATATATTATAAAATTAAGATAACATGAAGGTTAAATATTACCTTGATGAGTGTGGCCAAAAATGGGGGATTGATGGGGGGTAGGGGCCATAGACAAGTTGGGTAGGACACCCAAAAGTATCTAGATACATGTGAATGAGATTATTGCCTGAATGATTGTTTTTTTCCAGAAGATGATTTTTCTAGTTATGGGAGTTTGGGAAGGTGGTAGGGAAATGTTGGCTATGCATAGACCACCAACCTATGCATGCTCATTTTAGTGGTTTATTTAGAGTGAACGTATAATGCAAGCTAGAGGGGCTTGTGCTTTGTTCACTATGGTGTGCTAACTTGCACAGTTTGGCACCTCAGTGAGAAGAAGGGTGGTGAACTATCCTTTGGATGGTGAGACATGGTGAGGTCAAGAGAACTACTAAATTTTCTTGTCGGAGGAGTTAAAATGGGTTGGTTTTATTCTCTTCCTTGTTTAGTAAGAAATATGGCTCTGCTTGTAGGCCATAGGAGTTCATTTGTAAATAGAATTTTGGATTTGGTGGTCATATGTTATTTTTGGGTTTCCTCATATTTATGCTTTCAAGAATTTGTCATGGTCCCTGTCATCTTTAGTGGTATTTGTTGCACATATCTATCGCCAAATTTTCTTAGGTTTGAGAGATGTAGTTTGAGGTCTCTGGCTCACTACCTCTTTCCTTGGTTTCTTGGGGTACTCTATTCAAGGGGAAACATTGTAATCATCGGGGTGATTCTTTAGTGATAATTATGGAAGAATATGTAATTTTTGACAATTTTTATCTTGTTGAGTTTTGAAGCAAGATTTGATTACCAAGCTACATGATTTGGGTGGTTGAATTAAATTGGTCTTTGTGTTCTGGATTATATAGTGAAATTTTTAGATGAAAGGGGTATGACATGCAAGGTGGGTGAGCTCACGATGTCTTGGTTGGGCATTGCAGGTGGGTAGGAGAAGTGGACAGTGATGGGGGTGTTTACACTATTTATGAGGGTGAATTGGCTCATGGACATGTTTCATCACCTAGCCATGTGGAAGCACCAGCATATTTATAATGTTTGTATAGCGAGATGCAGTGTTATTTCACTGCTGGTGGAGCTAGGGAAATAGAGACATGATGACTTGAATGAGGTGATAACATTCATGATTGACTAAAAACATAATAAACATGAAATTATGGACAAGGCGACTTCACTTATAACGAGCCAAATATTGACTAATAGGTTGCTAGATCATATTGATGGTCAGATTTACCACCTAGAGATTCATGTTTATGGGGCCCCCTAGACCCTCAAACATTTTTAATTTTGGATAGGAATTGGCACCCCCTCATAATCTTTGACGGAAGTTCTTTTCATATGTATTCTATGTGTTTTTTGGATGCTTTGTGCATTTATTTTATGGACACAATCTAAATTTTGGCACTTTTGTATCACCTTTTATATCTTTCTCCTAGTTAATAAATTTGGTTGGAATGAAATGGGGGGAGAAGCATACCTGAAAAAAAATTGTTGCTATATTTCAAAGAACTAATAGAATCAATTTGATCGAAAACAAAAATATGAAGGGTAAATTTCGAGTCTGGGTTATAACCATAGCTTTGAAAAGGTGGTTAGACTCATGTTTTTCACATTTCATATCGTCATAGATTTCCATTCAAAATCTTATGCCACTCCTTGTTGGAGTTACATTCGGATGTTTTGATAAAATTATAAATAGTTGGAACCTTTAGTGATTAAAGAATGACAAAGTGAATTTGAATATCATTTACGACACTCGAAGCGCTTCTTGTTACTTTAAAAAATTTATAAAAACATTCCAATGCACATCATATAAATAGTGATATTGGATTATTTCACAATACATAATATATTAATCTATTATAGCATTTATGATAAAAAAAATTGTCATATTCGATGTCTTGGTCCATTCCTCAGGAAAATAGTGTCACATCCATAGTTTTCCAGGTGATTTATAATCATATCATTTAGATGGCCATGATGGTAGTTAGTTGCAGTACATGTCAATTGAATAAGTGATTATACTCTCCATATAAATATGTATTTTATTTATACATTATTGATTGTGGATATTATTATTCTTCAATCTAATAATTTATTATACACTCCATATAGATTTACTTTTACTTCTCAATTGAATAATAATTTTGTTCTTAATATTGTAGAAAACATATTTATTTTAATAACTATATTTGAGATAAGTTTTAACCTTATCCTATTCCAAATTTAATTATAAACCAAAGAAATTGAATTTTAAATTATTAAATTTATAGAACATGAAATTAATTTTCTTTTTAACACTATATTTATGAAACAACAAAAAACTATTTTAATATCACATCTAATATTTTAGGTATTTTTATTGTTTTACATTTAAAGCCATCATAATCTATTAATGTCATCTCTAAATTCCTAAATACTTTTCTTTTGGCATTTAATTCGATAATCATTAATATATATTTTTCAACAATCAATTAATTTATGAGAATGTCATCATATTGTTTTTCTTTATTTATTTTAAACATATACCATGGTTTTTTCTATCTTTTATTTATTT
>APFE030872120.1:24315-58043 GCA_000404065.3 Pinus taeda
TTTATTTTACATGTATGTTAGTAGATTCATTGTTTAATCATTCATTTGCTTAAGTAGCTACATTTCCATTATAACAGGGTAGCACATAGTTTCATGGTTTAATCGTTCATTTTATTAAGTAGCTGCATTTCCATTATAACAGTGTAGCATAGATTTGTTGTGTTTTAGTTTGCTTCCATTTGTGCCTTTTTCCTCAGTTAGCAGGTTAGGAAGGATTATACTCGTAGATTTCCTTTCACAACAACCCTAACCAACCACTGTCAACCGTCTGTCACATAGCTTCTTCGTATTCATTTCAACGTTTGACTTTATGCGCTCCAAATCTCCACCGTCAATTTGTCTAGCTTTATCCAATGGCTATCACATTGTCTCAATACTTTATGCACTCCAAATATCCACCGTCTTTGTCTAGCTTGATCCAACGGATATCATGTCGTCTCAATACTTTATGTGCTCCAAATATCCACCGTTGATCTATCTAGCTTGATCCAATGGTTATCGCGCAATCTCGCGCGGATTCTTGCATGACTGATATTCGCCCGAGAACATGTGAGAAAAGTGACTTCTCATGCTACATGTCACCCAGTTAGGCTAATCACACAAAATTTTGGAATTCATCTTACAGCCTTAAGGGCGCGCAAGAAACTACATAGCGCCTACAGAAACCCGCTCCATCATTCTTCATGTTTTTTACACTTCTGTCTCCAAGTGACTTGATGTGATCCATCCATCTCTTAACTTAACCTCCCGTGATAAGATCTCTGCCATTCATCTTCCGATTAGTCTTGTTTGTTCACCTATTAGCTTAACCTCTACCGATAAGATCTTCGCCATTCATCTTCCGATTAGTCTTGTTCGTCCATTTATTGGATTAACCGTTCGTCCATCTATTGGATTAAACTCTCACGATAAGATCTCTACCATTCATCTCCCATTAGTCGTTTTCATCCATTTATTGACTTAACCTCCTGCGATAACATCTCTACCAGTCATCTTCCATTAGTGTTGTTCATCCATCTATTCATGTAATCTCCTGTGATAAGATCTCCACCGCTCATCTTCCATTTTTGCTATTCACTGAATGATCCAATGGTTCCCATGCACTACTACTTCATTACATCCTCCTTTCACTGATTTCAATCTTCACTTGCTCTTCCGCTTGATTCCTTGCATGCTTGATTTTACCAAAACACAAAAAATGCAAAAATAAACTTAGTTTAGTTTCTTCGCTTACACATTAGTTTGGTTTGATGCTCTTTACTTTTGTAACTTAGATAATAGCATTAGGTTAGTGATGATTTAGAAATTTTTCTTATTTTAGTTGTTTAAATGGTTAATTAGGATATGGTGTGATTTCGCATTACATGTCGTTTTCTTCATTACTGTAGTAGAGTAGATCTCTTACAATAGGTTTTCTCTTCTTCCATCAAAGAATCAAGCTTCTTTTGACTCTATAGAACTCTAGCTTGGAACCCCTAGTGTCTCTTGCCAAATGAAGAAGTGACAATAGTTAGGACCTTCACTTCTACATGTGCATATAGCACTATCACTTCCAAGTTTGTACGAACCCCTGGTTGATAAGTAAAGCTGGCAGCCTAGGAGTTGCAACATCCTTGCTACAATACTGGCAGTCATCAAGTAGCAGTAACAGATAATCTTGGGGGCTATCTATATAAGGTTGCAGGAGTTGCAAACCCATGCATCACAGGCTGGCATGGTGTCTACCAGCATGGCTATCAGCACTTCAGAAGCTACTAAGATGATGTGCATGAAGGCCTCTAGTGCAATAGTGCTGCGTGATGGAGCATTGATCATGGAGAATGAAGCTGACAGGCCCACTGTCAGCACCCTAAAGTGAGTAGGTTGAATCTAGCAGCGCTCCCGCATGAAGCGGTCCACCTCTTGCAGGTTGGAGTCATTCCAGAACTGAGGACCTGCGAGCACCGTGCCCTCCACGTGATCAGTGAAGAGTGGATCAACAATGAGCAAATGGCACTACATCAAGATTTTGCCATCTCCACTAAGGCCAAGGCGACCAGTCAGAGTAGGCGCATTATGCAGGTCATCGAGGAGGCATGCCAAATGGTCCCAGAGTTGGCCATTCCTGAGGAGGAGCTAGTCGAGGTGGGCATCTGCAAGATGGCCATTGGGGTGCGCGCACTTGTATTGAGATGGAGAATGTTCATTTGGAGTTGAACATGCAAATCACGGAGTTACAGTTGAAGGCCCAGCCTTCAAATCCACCAGAAGTGAAGGAGCAATGGGTGACTACTGTCATAGAAGCAATAGCGGCAGTGGATAGTGTAGTAGTAGACTGCACACAACTTTTTGAGTAGTCGTTTAAGGTCTTGACAAGTTTTTAGGAGGACCCTAATGTATAGAGAATAGAGATGGAAGGGAACGAGCTACAACAATACTATGATGAGGTTAAGGGCATAGCACAAATCGCCGCGCTGACACAAATACGAGCCAAGCTACAAGAGGCCAAGCAGCTGAAGGAATAGGTGGATGCAGCATTGCACAAGGAAGCAATGCTCAAGGCATGACTATATCCCTAGCTAGATGAGGCTTACATGATGACAGGATCTATTGAAGGCAAGCTTGCAACTTTGCAAGCGACTCAGCAATAGCTTAAGGCCGACAGTTCAGGAGTAGTGGCCGAGCAGATGGTCGAAAATGTGAAGCAGGCGACAGCTCAGTGCACTGCCGAGGTTGCAGTCATATGAGTCAAACTGGAAGGTCTTAGCGCAAAGATCTCTGTGCCTACCGAGTGACTTGAGGGGGAAGCACGATGTTTATGTTGGAGGTATGTTGGGAATGGGATCCCCCAAGGATAGTTTTGGGGATAAAATCCCATGCTTTGGGTTGATTTTTGTAATAAAATAGTAAAATCTCTGCATTTTGTGGTCGCAGAGCGCAAAGGTGTCATGAGTCATAAAGGGTTGTTCACCCTTATTTTTGTAAAGTAAAGTTAGCTATAAAATATCTACCCATGGTCCATGGACCATGGGATTGTATAAAAAGAGCTAAGCTCTAAGTAGTTTTAGAGTCATGGATTGGAGTCAGATAGTCATGGCCCTGAAGTAAGAAGTCTAAGTTTCGGGTCATAGCGTAGGTAGAGGCTCTACAGCTGAGTGTGCAGAGGCATAGGGTGGAAGTCTACGGTTGAGTGTGTAGACCCCTGCAGCTGTGTGCGTAGGGAAAATATAATTTGTAATTACTTGAAAATATTAATAAGGAGAAGTATTATGCAATTCTGTGTCTTTGTTTTCGGTTACTACATCTTGACATGTTATGCATGAATTTCATTTATAATGTTTATGTGATTTGCGAATACATGTAATCACATTGGTTAAGTGAACGCAAGTAAGAACATATGTTTACACAGTGCTAACTATGATTGTTTAAGAAGATAAGTAAGACACTTCGACTAGTTTTGGAATCTGCACAGTATGCTACCATAGCAGTGTGAAAGTACCTAAGCCGGAGGCTAGGGCTGTGTGAAGGTGAATAATTTCTTTTCATGAAGGTACTAACGGTATGAATAGAGGGCTAGTCTCACAAGCCCTAGAACTAAGTGACCATTGTGAAGGCAAGAATAGAAGGAATAAACCGACATCACGACCATCTCAGGGTGCGGAAACTTAGTTCCAACATCCGCCCATACTGCTTGGGTGAGACTTCGGTCTGCACTCTGCGAGCTAATTCTGAAAGGGCCAATAGTGTAGGGAATTGTTTGGCTAACTAACGTTGAACATGGGTCAAGCCCAACAAGCCAACAATGATCTAGCTAGTAAACTGAAAAGAAATTATGAAGACAGTATTGATAACCTTTTTGGTGTTGAGCTAATTAAGATTTCTAGTTCTCGAGACTAGATTATTTTTAATGGGATTAATAAGTGCCCTCCCTCTGGCCAGATAAATTGTATTCATGGGTGTGATAGTAGTGTTTTCGACTATGCAATATCTGATACCAAGGTTCTTAACCATATTGTTAACTTTAATGTCCTAAATAACCATTAGTTTGACTCTGATCACATACCTCTATAATTAACCCTTAACCTTGATATGTACACCAACCACATGCATAAGAATGGTGGGAGACAATTATATTTGCTTCGAAAATAGAAAAAAGGATCTCTTCTTAAAATATTTAATAAGGGAATTAGGTTTCTTAACATATAATGGCAACATTGATCACATCTACCATTATATTACTACTATCATTTCCACTAACATTAAAAAATTCTCTACAGAGCTATCATATGAAAAGAATAATAGAACTTCTAGCTGGTGGTAAGATAATGGTTATATGTATGACAGGAAAATGATTAGAGATGTTTTGAATGAAACTGTTAAGTTTGAAAAAATTAGGGTGTAAAAAATTCTTATCAAAAGGAAGAAAGGGACTATATAAACAAGAGGCACAATCATCTTCTTAACCTCTCTAAAGTTGATCCTAGAAATTTTTAGAGGAACATCCTCTTCTGTAAATTGAAAGAAAAGGATATGATCCCCTTAAAGGAATAATATATCTATCTTAAGAAACTTTATTACTACTCGGACACCATGGGAAACATCAAAAGCACTGTTATAGAGGAAGATACCTTTCCTTTGGAAGGCATAGAGTTCGGGATTAAAAATCCCACCAATAATAAAGATGGGGATATTGAAGGGTACCAAGCTAAAATTATTAAAATAGGAAGGTCTATCCTCATCATGCACATACACAATCTCCTCAACTTGGCAGTAACACATGGCATCCCTAAGCTGTGGACACAAAGAATTATTATGCTTATCATTAAAAGTGGGGATAAAAATGTTCCCTCCAACTATAGGACTATTATGATCAACCACATTTTAGTCAAATTATATGGGATGATTTTGGAAAAAAATATTAGCACATGGCTTGAAATCCATGCTAAAAGAGCCAAACGGAAAAATTGTTTTATAAGAAACCACTCTACTATTAACCACCTTGTCACTCATAGGACCATTGTCAAGTATCATCATAATAGTAAAGTTGATCTCTTCTATTAGTTTGTTGATTCTAGAAAATATTTTGACACTACTTCTCGAGAGAAGTTATGGAAAAGACTTAATGAGATAATGGTTACCCTCGAGTTGAGGGTTGACGTTACTATATTATATGAGAATGTTATTTTTAGGCTTAATACCATCAAGGGTTTGTCCACAGAAATTGAATCCAATATTGGTGCTAAGAAAAGTTGTCCTCTATCTCCTACCCTTTTTGGCATTTACATTGACTAGCTTCAAGAGTGATTAGAAGCTGCTGAATGTGAAGGACGCAAGATCGCTGGGATAGTCATTACTCTTCTCCTTTATGATGATGATATCATTCTTCTTTCCAGGAGCCCTAACGATCTCGACAATCAGCTTAAAGCTATTAGGAAGCCAACTCACAAAAAGATAGAAAAGATAGATCAATGCCTTAGAATTTAGCCTCTTCGAGGGGGCAACCTCCTTTACATTACATAAATGACCAATTCTTGGATGATACAAATGACTAATCCTCCCTTCTATATATAGGAGTCTAATATGTTACAATATGGTAAAGCCGACATAACAATAATAACATAAGGGCACAAAAATAACAATAGTGGGTTTCTATGGGGCATACTAATAACAATATGGGGACAATAGGAGCACAATAATAACAATAAGGGATACAATGACAATAGTAATGGGGGAATCACTAGTATTATATGGGCCTAACACAATTCAAAGTATAAGGGTAATTATAAATTAATTTCTCTCTTGTCCACCTTCTCCAACAGTGAGCAATGTAGGAGTGTAAACCATTCCTCAACTCCAACCAACCAATGTTATTACAATAGCATATAAGACAAAAAATCCAACCTGAATATATGGAAAGTAGATTTCTCTCAACATACATTTTAGTTTATCTTCATTCCAATAATTTGACTTTAACTTGGATACATGCACCTATTAGCATTCCAAAATAGTACATTATTAATCAAAAATTAGTATATTGAAGACATATGCATAAACAACTAAATATCGCTGCATTTAATTATGATATTATTAATTACCATAAGTTGCACATTATGCTTCAATAAAATCCTAGATATTTATATATTATCCTTTGTAGATTGATATGTCAATCTTCAGAAATTATGACCTAAATTTGAACTTCTAAAATCCATCACCTTGAACAGGGATTCTACTGTAATAGTTACACATCATATTTCAAACTCAAATAGCTATTTACACTCATCATTTTCTAATGACCACAACATTAAATGTGTGAAAAGGTTGTTTCAAAAACCACTAATAGCATTAAACAATTCTAACATGAAAAAAAAAAAAACTACAAACACTACATCTTAACATAGTTCACTTAGAAGTTGTAAATTTGTACTCAAATCTTCTTTGAAGCTTGATATTTCAACAATAATATAAGCTCATGAGGTTCAATTGCTTTGACAAGAATAAAATAATACCTTAATTGCGTAGAATATATCATGGTGCCTAATGAAATCACAAGTTTTCTCCATAAATTACAAACAATAATTGTCAATAATGTTTACTATCTTGGGTTATTGGCATGAAGAATCGTTATTTTCCCCATCTGGGCTTAAGTCTCACGTGTGACATATTCATAATATTCATTCTTCTAGAGATAATTGTTGAATTAGATTTTCATGAGCCAAGAGGAACATCTTACTCTTTCTTAGGACGGGAGAGTGGGGAAATTGGTTACTGTTTGAGAAAAAAAAAAAGAAAAAAAGTACAAACAAGAATTGTTCCCACACCATCAGAAGCATAGCCAAGAAAATATATAATTCAGGTGCCCACCATACCACTAAAATTATTTAATTGAGTCATTGAAACCACTAATTACATTTACTAATCTCATCCAAGTTCTTTTGAACATAATAAAAAACTCAATGTAAATGCATTATTATTGAGCATTTGGGAAATGAATCTCAATTACATCAAATCCTCATCAAAATGTTTAAATAAACTAAAGGCTGTAGGGAAATTTCTTGTTGGGAAAAATACTGAGAGGGTGGGGGGTGAATCAGTGTTTAAAACTCACTAAACAAATTCAATTTCTTACTCATATTTTTGTATGCTACTGTCATTAAGTAAACGAGCATATGTATGTGACTATGATGAAGGAAAACAGTGTATATCCAGTTAACTAACTTTTCATATAATTCATCATTTGTTCTACTTTAACCAGTGTGTCATTACATCATCGGCCTTTAATTAATTAGTAACCATGAGTAGTAAGAATATAATAAACCATCACATATAAGCAACACATCAACACATGAGGACACCGGGATTTTAGGTGGAAACCCAATGTGGGAAAAAACCATCATTGTCGTCGTCTCTATCTTCATCTTTTATTATAAATGAAACATATTAAAATATTGTAATAGTGTAAACTCATACCAGTACACAGGCACACACCTGCAAAAAGCTATAACCTTCACTCATTTTCCAACACCCACTAGAAGGAAGCTTCGACTTCCTCACTAAAGGCTCCAACCCTCAACACCTTTGCAAACCACATTTCATAATATTTCATACTAGATCCACCTAACCCAAAACATCAAACTTGTAGGCCACTTTTCATCATATGTTTAGACTGGACCCACTACCATCATTTAAGCCCAACACCAAATAACAATACTGAAACCAATTACTGTATCAAATCACTTAATCATGAACCAATCAAGTCATTAAATTTCTACCATTTCTTACAACTAAATCAAAACCAAACCATAACAGATATAAACCATCAAATACATCAATATACCAAGCCAAGAAATGTTACCCATCACAGAATCCAACTATTGCTACTGCAAAACCCTGATCAACCATATTTCAGAATATATAAGTTATTGTTCTAAGTCATTCCCATGTATGTATGCACTTCTCCTTAAGAGGACCTGCGTATAGATCTCAAAATACTGAACAACTGAGTCTAAATCATAGTCACACTGAACCAATCATTGAATGATCATAGATCACTGAACCAAATACATATCATCACATAGTAACATCATCCCTAGTCAACATATCATTCCATAAACGAGTCAACCTAGCTAGCATTATCAAACACAGATTATCATCAGAGAGACTTCATCAACAAATAATAGAAAACATAACAAAATTGATCAGACATCATTAACAGCTCAAATTGTAAAACCCTAACAGATGTACACAACTCTTATTAATCATATTTGTGTACGTATGTGCTTATCATTCACCACACCATTGTACAAATCTGTCCATACTACAGAATATATATGCGACTACCTTCATTGCATAGTGCAACATCTGTCGAACCCAAATCTCGACATGTAAATTGTTACAAACACACATCATAATATCATCATCACAGAGTTATCAAGCCATAAGCAAATTATTCAATATGTGGTCATTTCAGATCTATTAGATTTTATCCATCTCCATGCTCCCTAGTGCACTCCTATTTCATATCAATTCATTCATAAATAATCCATCACATCCACACCTAACACTTGATATCCATATCCTTAAATGGTATAAGCCTTAGTCAATACCTTAGGCAAATCCTTTAGTAATGTTGATGGTGTTCTTTGACGAGATAAAATATATGTCATTGTTCTCATTACTATGGGCCAATACCATGGTAAAGATCCCTGGTATTGACAATACCATGCTGCAGAAACTATACGTGACTTTTCTTTACCATACCCGCATATGTACACGGCTTATCTGCACAGGACCTGCATATACTTTCCTAAACTTCACCATTATTATCTTTCTATATCTGAACTGATATTCCTTTGTCCATCTCACCTGTAATATCTGCATAACCATCATGTTAACATCTTTATCAAGTAGGTTTCCATCAAGGATAACACATTAGTCATAATCCCAACATTTTCTTTAAATTTTATACTACTTACCACACTAGCTAGGATACACTTTATAATGATTGGACTAAGGATGCCTTTGGTGTTTCCTTGTCTCTTTAATAGTTTTGTTGGAATTTGATTCAAATTTTTCATAATTTTTATAGATAAATATACAATTTTGGCATCAATGATATTTCTCAAAACTATTTCTTCGGCCATCATTTTTTTTTATTCCAGTACTTCAGAACCTTAGAAATGATATTATGATACATATCCATTTGGCCCATGTGAGAGTGTTTCATGGTGCACCTTGAAAAATTGTGAATAAGTAAAATGCATTACAAGTGCATTTATGTATAGCAACAAATATCTTACTCTTTTTTGACATTCTTAGTATATGATTGTAAACAAAATATTTTTCAAAAATATGGACAATCAAATTTGGAACTGACAATCAGGCTAAAATTAAATCACTACAACAAAACTAAATAGTTGCATACTGAAGACAACAACCGCTTCCATAGAATCTTACACAATAGAGCATGACTCCAAATACATATTCCTTGTACAGAATGAAACAAATAGGACATGAAAACAATAAGACACAAACACATCAAACTACATACCTTTGTAAAACTCCAATGAGGAGACATTCTAATTTCTTCCTGTGAGACCTCCCTTATGTTTCATGTTTTCTATAAACAAACCATTAGTGAACAGATAGTAATGTATACTTTAGTCGCATTGATCTAGCCGACTTCAAACTATTTTGAAAGGAACAAATTAACCCATTTTTTGTATTTATCTGAGAAACACATGCATATAAGGTTTTAAATTTTCATCAATTGCTGGTAGAATGAGAGATGAAAAATACACACCCTCTAGATACGATTCTCTTTGTATTTTTCTACAAGCATGTCGTTTTCCAGTTTCAACATAACAAATTTATTTGAAATTTTTGTGTTTGATGATACCATAACCAGCCTGACAAACAATTGCTTAAGAATAATGAAATAATATCGTAACTCAAATATTGAGCCTAGAGATAATATTCATAATTTCATACAAGAAACTTGCCAATTACAATAATTATAATTGTTTCTACATATCCTCCCTGATGCATGGAAGCAGCAAGGCCTCCAAAACCATACATTCCAAAGCATGGTTGCAAGGAAAAAAAATATTAGAGTAAATCTCAAGCAACAAACCACACATAAAAAAGCAATAAAATTAAATTTTGAAAACAAGTAATGTACTTCTAAACCAAATAGACTAAGAAACCCAAAATACTTCAACCTTGGCACAAATGTCTTAAAGAAAATTACATTTATAGTTTGATCCTAATATATACTCTTCAATTAGAAGTCAAGGTACTCTAATTCAAAATTCATACTAACATTCCTATGTTTGTCAATTCTTCAATGAACTTCTACCTTGAAATGTCCAATAGTGATAAGAATGCCTTACCAAGCATCCTCACATAAGGCAATTGGCTCATTTTCATATAAGCTAAATGATTTCATATTCCCTTAGCATGCATAGTTGTATGCATATGCAACTTTTGCATGCACCTACTCAGTTATTAAATATTGTGAATATAAAAATATGGTTGCCAAACTGACATGATTTTATTAAAGGTCAATCAGTACAAGCCAAATCGATAATCATAGTGGAATAAAAATAAAAAGCTAGTAACAACGTGAAAAAATTAGCCTTGAATTTTTCCTAAGTACCAGTGGACACAAATGAAGAAAAATATAAATTAGAAACAAAGTATTAGAAACTCAAATTTCATTTCAAGATAAGTGGCAGACAACAAAAAGTTACACAAATGAGATATCGAAGAATCAAAAGAGCTTGGTTTTCTCAACTATGAATGGATTCTAATCTTTTACTTCATAATTCTTTCATAATCTAGTTTCCCTTGATGGAGGATATCTTCCTCATTTAATAAAAATGGAGTTGAGAAGGCAATAAAACATTCCAACAAAGGCTAGATACAATTTTTAGTGATATTTCTAGTTCAGACATTAAATATATAGTTTATGCTTTAGTGGTCATATAATGTCTTATACTTAGTACTGAAGACAAAAGGAGCTTAGTTGTTTCAACTATGAATAGATTCCAACTCTTTTACTGCATAGTTCTTTCAGCTTCTAATTTGCGTCGATGCAGGACATGTTCTGTATTCAACCAAAACTAGAGCTCGGAAGGTGAGAGAATGTTCTAACACAAGCCAGATATAATTGTTTGTGATATTTCCTATTCAACCCTTAAATGAGAGTTAATGTTTTAAAGGTCATCTTGTGTATTATACTTGGTACTTTCTTCTTTTGTTAGGGGAGAAATACATCCAACACCAGATTGAAAATAAAGTTGAAATCCAAAGACAACCCCAAATTCCCAATCAATGAGAGAAAACCATGGACCCCAAGTCACCAAGAAGAGTTGCACACTAATGAAGTTGTCCTTGAAGCAACATATAATATCATTCCTGCACCATCTGCTAGCATGATCTAGAAAAACTGCACTGGAAGATACTTAGTGTGTTTGTATTATGAGCATTTAAAGAAGTAAATTGATTTCAACATTTAATAAAGTCATCTGTCATTTTTTCATGGTTTCATTATTCAATGTTGGTTATCTACCATACATCTCTCTCTCACAGAGATATCATTTTGTATGGATAAATTCACACATTGAATAATACATCAGATGTCTCTCCTCTCTCTACAAGTGTTCTGCATATGTGCAAGTGAAATTTTGATTTGGTAATGATGCCAAGTTACATAGTTAGCATCTAGGAGGTCAAATCCCTAACTAAGAACTGAAATAAAAACAAGGACCCTAAGTCACCAAGAAGAGTTGCACACTAATGAAGTTTCCCTTGAAGAAGCACATAATGTATGTTTGGTACCAACCACCAACATGACCTAACAAAACTTCACTGGCATATACTGAGTACTTTTGAATTATGAGCATTTATGAAGTGATTTAAGCATTTAATTCATATTTATTTTCTTTATGGATTCATTTTCCAGTAGCACTAGTCTAACTTACATCTCTCTCTCATGGAGATATCATTGTGTATTGATAATTAAACATTGAATACTATATCAAATGTCCCTCCTCTCATTACAAGTGTTCTGCATATGTGCATGTGAAACTTTAATATGGTATTGATGCCAAGATACAAAATAAGCATCTATCACACAACAATAGAGGAAGTGCATTAAGCAAGGAATTTAAGCACACTGGAAGAAAATTCATAGGCATTAGTATCTATTGCACCCCGACATCAATATATTGTTACTTGCCTCTTTTATGTTGAATAAGTGACTATGTTTGACAAGATAAAGAACTGTTGTTGTTATCCTCACCTCCTTTGGAGTATAAATCTTGAGATTCCTTTTATGAACCCCTCATTCACCTTAGAATTATCTATAAGTGGAAATCTCCACAACCTCTCCAAACTCCATTTATTGAAGTAGCAACTTCCCCAACCCCTCCAAACCCCATTGCTGGGTAAATTCAATGTGGCCATGTGGAGAGGGGTATTCAACTCGTCACTCCTATTCTATATAATGAACTCAGTTTGTTCAAAGAAAAGTAGTGTAGGGCTTCCCCAATGAATAATGGAAATTGATTTTCCTTAGCATACCATCGACAACAAAATAATTTTGAAATTTTCTCAACCATTTCCACTATGGGCATTCTGAAGTCGACATTTTATTTGATTTGTACCCACTAGCCATCATTGAAGATCACTTACTTCACATTTTTCCTTTGACATGTCTTTGATTCCACATATATAGGCCAATCTCTACTAATCACTATAGACTATAAAACCTCCTACACTTCAATCTACAATGAAGAATAATAAAGTGTGTTTCATATGATAAGTACATTATATTTCACTAACAAGTACATTTGATAAGTACTTGCCCCCTGCATTGACATTAGTCAAAAAGTTTCAAAGTTTCAATATTTTCATGTTAATGCATATGTACTAGAGTTAATGCCACATCAGCCAATGCAACATTCAGACTATATAAATTGGAGGAAGGAGAAAAGCATAGGATTAGCATTGATGGCGGTACTACTAATGAGTTTGCTTGTGAGATCTAGGAGTAGAGGAAAAGAGATTTTTCTACCCTCTTTTGTATTTACCATTTCCATTCCCATCTATCATCGTATCTAAGTAATATGTTTTGATGACAAAAACTACAGGTCCACTTGAAACATAGCAAAAAAACTAAGGGTGATGGAAAATACTAACAAAAATAAACATAAATCAAATAAGCATAATGTTGTCACTATCCCCCATGGAAACTGTGAGATCAAATTACATAAATATGAAATTCAATTTCATGTTGGACATTATTATATGTCCTGAGAGATGAAAAACCCTTGATGCATGTTGTTTTAAGATAAAATATGATATTTTAGTGCAAAAACAACTCTCTTTGTCTATGTTTCTCACATTGTAAGGAATTGGAATTGAGAATGGAATTAATAGAAGCCTAAAAGTCAGTATGCAAAGAGACATTGAGGAGGATGAAGGCTTTCACTATGTGAACCAACAATCACCAAGACAAGCCCCAATAGATATAAAGCATATAAAGGGCTAGGGCCCCACAAGGTCAAGAAAAAGTGTACAAGAACAGAAGGAATACATTGACAGCACTTTGAATGGCACATTTACTAGGTTTCAAAAAATGTACATAGCTATCATGGGTATCCTACAACCCACCATCATATTGGAAACCAAGATATGAGAGATTGCTAAAGGAAGGACCAGGTAGATGTGATAATTTAAGATTACCAAAAAAAATGAAAGACAACAGTAAATTTGTGAAAATATGAAAAGTCAGCATGAAGAAATTGAGGTGTGATACAATAGTATGCAAGCATCTGAAGCCATTTCCGATCAAAAACAAAGCTTTTTCCTATTATTCCATTCTCCAAGCAGAAAGGGTTCCAAATTTTTGAAATGCCACTCCATTAGACAGAAAAAGAAACATAAGTAACAAGTCAAACAGTTCTAGGGGAATAGTGTTTAAGTTTGTGATCTTGATTCTCTCCTGACTTCTCCCATATCTAGTTTTAAATGCCCTTTTGTCCAATAGTGAACATTTTGTATATATGTTTACTACCATGCCAAATAATCATATCACAATAATTTTGTAATTGCATTTATACTTGGAATAGTTAATCAAACATTGGTTGTCACAAAGGACTATGTTGGTAACGGTCATATGTGATAGCTAAAGCAAGGAAAACTAGTATTGGCCATCCTCCACTATCATGGTAATATCTCCACCACTTTCACTTGTCACCTCAACAAGAAATATCATTATCTATTTCTGCAATTCTAATAAAAATAACTTTTTCATGCAATAAAAACATAAACTATGCATATATATAGACACTTAATGCAAAGATCATACCATAAAATCATTTGAGGCAAAAAACACAGGCAAATGTTGTCTGGAAAACAATTATGGGTTCTGTACTATTGGTTTTCTAAATAGTATAAATATTGACTTTGTTACCACCCATTGCCAAATCCCACCCACAAATATTTAGGACAAGACCTAGTACTGAGGAAAAGCTTCTAATAGGAACCACTTTTTCCGATGGATTGGAAGCAAAAGCTAACCATTTGTGAAGAACATTATCTAGTGGTTGAGAATAATCCATTTTGTAAACTAGCAATACTTCCACCCTCTCTTCGTTAATGTATCATGTAACTTAATAACTTGAAAACATATTAGCAAAAAAACCTGAAAAAAAAAAAAACATAATAATAATAATAATAATAATAATGATAATAAATTAATTAATTAATTAAAAAATTAAAAATAAATAATACAATAAAAAATAATAATAAATAAAATAATAAAATAAAATAAATAAAATAAATAAAAAATAAATAAAATAAAATAAATAAAATAAATAATAAAAATAAAATAAACAATTAAAAAAAAAAATAAAAATAATTAAAATAATAAAAAAAATAATAATAAAAATAAATATATAAATAATAATAATTAATAATATAATAATAATAAATTAAAATTTAAAAATAAATAAATAAATAAACGATATCTTTGTTCTTTGACCTCTGTTCATTTCTCTATATAATTTTATTTGTCTTGTAGTCAATTGTTTACCTTGTATCTGAAATAATGCAAACTATGTTGAAATAAACTTGTTGAAGAGCCTACTTCTCCCTTGTTTTTTGCAAGTTCTACTTTTAGAGTCTAGATCCTAAATCGTAGCTTTTGGCCACTATTACTTTTCATTTTTTTCCTAATACGCAACCATGTATTAACTATCATCAATTGACAAAATAATAATATCATTCATGTACATATCCAACTATATTTGGAAAGAGAGATGTTCTTCTATAAATTGCGGGAAATGTTGCATACATGTAAACCTTGTGGGGAAATAATATGAATCTCTATTTTGGTACATTTTATGCACAACCTTCAATGACAATATTTCAAAACCCCAGACAATCCAGACACCCTCTGGGTAGAATGCACACTTTGATTTGTTGCAAACCAAAAAAACTCAGAGTTTTTGCATTGAGGCAAACTTTTGAAATAAATGTTTGAAGAACAATGAAAAAGCCTAGACATTATTAATAAACCATAAATAGATGAGTACATACTTTAATAATACTACAAGGAAGTGAAATCCAATATTTTAACATGTAGAAAGAATTCCCGAAGTTATTTCATATTTTTATGTATCTAGGTTTGAATTAATGAAACCATAATTTTATATGTACAAAATATAAATCATTTTATGAGAGATTGCTTTAATTCCCAAATTTTTTGGTTAACAGTTCACCCACCTTCATGGTAAACAGCTGAAAATAGACTATTCCCCTAAAACACTGGGAACTAAGTCATGGGACACTCCACTTTTAGGCCATGTGTCATGTGTCCCAGTGTCAAACACCTAGGTATTTGTGACTTGGGCAGTGGGCACTAGCATGATATGTGTCCTGACTATGGCCCTACCTCCCAACATTGGCCAACAGCATCCCCCGCATTGGTATTAGTCAAATATTTTCAAAGTTTCAATATTTTTGTATTAATGCATTTGTACTAGAGCTAATGCCACACCATCCAATGCAAAACTAAAACAATATAAATTGGTTGATTCAAAAAAACATAGGTTCAACTTGATGGCAGTATCACTAATGAGTTTGCTTGTGAGATCTAGGAGTACAGGAAATGATATTTTTCTACCCTCTTTCGTATTTTCCATTTCCATTCCCATCTATCATCTTATCTAAGTATAATATGTTTTGATGACAAAACTATAGTTCATGGTTCTATATGTGTGGACAATGGTATGTTATTGTGTATTTTACACCATGTAGTTCTATTTTTGAAATAATCCAAAACAATAATTTATTTGTCTGTATACGTGTGTGTGTGTGCATGATGAAAAGAAAGGGCTTATGTTTTCTTCACATGGCACGGCTAGGGTTTTACCCTAGCCACTAAGGTCTCTCTCCACATTCTCTTCTAAGATGGATGATCAGATCATTTTTATTGTGAAATGTAGGAGTACAAGCAATGATATTGTTCTACCTAATTTCATATTTTTCATTACCATTGTCATTTATCACCTTATATATGTAATAAATTTGGATGAAATAGAATGAGAAAACTATGGTTCATGGTTCTATATGTATGATTTATGGTGTATTATTGTGTGTTCATGCATTGGATTTCTATTATTAAAATGCTCCAAAAAAATATTTTCTTTGTCTCTACATGTGTGTGTGCATGTGTGATGAAAAGAAGGGACTCACGCTTTTTTCACGTAGAATAAATAAGATTTTAAGGTATATCTACACATTCTCTTCTAAAATGGATGATCAGAGCATTTATATGTATGTGTGTTACTAATGAAGTTGACTAGGGAGATTGATTGTGAGATCTAGGAGTACAAGAAATGAGATTTTTCTACCCTATTTCATACCATTCTCATCTATAACCTTATCTATGTAATTTGTTTTGATGATATTAAATGAGAAAAGTACAGTTCATGGTTTTATATGCATGATCTATAGTGTATTATCTTGTGTTTGATACATTGTAATTCTATTTTCAAAATACTACAAAAAATAATATCTTTATATCTATATGTGTGTGTGTATATGTATGGTGAAAAGAAGGGACTCATGTTTTCATCACCTTCCCTCACCACATTCTCTTCTAAGATGGATCATCAATCCTTTATGTTTTTGCATGTGTGTGTTTGTGTGTGACTGAAGAAAATAAGGGACTCCTATTTATATGACATGACTAGGGTTTTACCCTCGCCACTAAGGTCTTCCTCCACATTGTCTTCTCTAATTATATCGTAGGATCCTTATATGGTGGTTTCCACACCACATCAAATCACATTGGTTTTTTCCAAATACTTCCTTCCAAGACAAAGGTTCTTCCAACTTGAGTTCACCGAACTTGCTCATGTAGATTTTTTAAGATTACTTGTCTCAAGCCTATGCATCAGGCACTTTGGATAGTCTATGGCCCCCTTAGGTGTGTGGAAATTTGTTTGTCTTTGTGTAACACCTTCCTCTCAAATCTACCCAATTAACCATCCAACTGGGCTAAACATGTGATGAAGAGTTACTATGATATGATTCAACTCCCTATGTATTAGTTAAGGAAGCAGAACTGACGAAACACAGCGAACCTGACCTTCTATACATGCAACAGAACCCCCAAGGAGCCATCCAACCCATCCAGGTGACCAATCCCTGAGTCAAACTGACTTTTCAATGCATTAAAACCTCATTTTCTCCCTTTACATGGGAATGCATGCCACTGGGAACCTTCAGTCGCTCCCACAGCAAAGCTTTCTTGCGACCGGGGACTTTTCCAAGTCGTTCTATACCAGTGACTTCGGATTTTGTGCCACTTTTTTAGGGACATGACTCATACCACTACCTATAACTCCATGAAACTTCCAAAAATGAAAAGTAACATCAAAACAATGATACAAATGAAAATA
This sequence comes from Pinus taeda, assembly GCA_000404065.3. Taxonomy (NCBI): domain Eukaryota; kingdom Viridiplantae; phylum Streptophyta; class Pinopsida; order Pinales; family Pinaceae; genus Pinus; species Pinus taeda. The sequence continues at coordinate 42,267 of APFE030872120.1, forward strand.
CTTGAACAAGGACTTAACTGGACCCCTACTAGCCATGATAGGAATTCCGTCAAACTTGTCACAAATATGCATTCTACAGGTTTAAATAACATATCTGAGCATAGGTGTCTCACACTTATCTGAGAATCACTAAGAATCATTTTTTCCTCATCACAATAACTACATTACCATATATTAATCCATATATTAATTGATCAACCAAAACATGATGGGAGCCATACATTTTCACTATCATAAAACTCATTCATAACCAACATATAGCTAATAGAAATATCAAGGATATAAAATCCATATAAACAAGTATATTTACCCATAAAATACGAAGGAGAAATAGATTTTTTATTGATGATTTCATAGGCCGACTAGGTATGGGACTTCCATGAACAACCCAACCATAAACTAGGCTGAATTGAATATTTCTTTCAGCCAGTCACCCTCGTGCCATATTCCAAGCATGAATGTGGGATCTCATAAAACTAATCAATCAAAACCATCAAAGGCTTCCAGAGGCAAAACCACCTCAACCCTCAACCAATGATTCCACCTCACGGTTGGACATCACTAACCATCACTAGATTGGTCTCTACACAAGTTGTCCAGGGCTCCAAAGCATTTGTTCCAACCAGGGCTTCCAGGACTAGTAACTCAACCCACAGTTGTTGTTGAGCTTCCAGAGCATTTGTCCAAACAAGAATTCCAGGACTAGTAACTCAACACAGCAAGGGTTTCCAGAGAATTTTTCTAACCAAGGCTTGCAGGACTAGTAATGCAACCCAAGTTGTTGCAGGCCTTCTACAGCGTCTGTCCAACCAAGGCTTCTAGGAAATAATAACTCAACCCATAGCCAAAGGAACATGAGAACCAACCGAAAAACAAAAGTACAACCCACAACACCATGGTTATCTAAGAAATGGAAAGGCTAGGAAAAACCACTATCAATCTAGGCAATCCTCCATGCCAATGGCATATCATAACCAAATAACCACATGCATATGCCATGCATTCCAAAACTAGTAATGAAATCATACATGCAACTCGATACCTGCAAGAAAAACCCATTGTAGTTGTTGATCCCGACGTCCTCTTGTGCTTTCCTAATTTTCGTTTTCCTTCTTATTCCAAATCCCAAGTATGCCACACTCCTCCAAGAGTGTTCCAAGAAACTCTAAGTGTCCAAGAGTATGAGAGAGATAGAATAGAATGAGAGCTCCAAAACTGAACTAAAAAAAGTCTGTGAACTAGTCCTCATAAGCCTTTTTATTAATGAGGCCTATAACTTCTTCAATTTTCCATTATTTTCCTTCATTTTCCTCCTCACATGCAACCTGGGACCTTTCACCTTCATTTTCTCCTACTTTCCATCATTTTCATAAATAAAATTCCAAATAATGCCTCTTTTCGTTTCCAAATCATTTTCCATTGTCTTTGCCAATTTCCATAGCCATTAATTAATCACAAGTGATGCCCATCACTATTTTTTTCCCAACATTTAGCTTGGAATACATGTCCCATGACCAAGGCCTTATTTTACCTTTTACATGGATTTTTTACCAGGGCTATTACAGAACCCTCCCCCTTGGGGGAACATTGTCCTCGGTGTTCAATGACACCTAAAACCAACAAGACTACTGAAAGAAAAAAATATTGCCCATGGAGATTTATAACTTAGCTCGTTGTAGTATTTAAAATGATCGACCTGCTGAGAAGAAAACCAACATGAAAACCAAAATGACATGACACCCATACCAGTTATTGGAGCTTTATAACACAACTCGTGGTGGTATTTACATCCATATACATATGTATATATACCTAAACATCATACCAATCATATACCAAAGGCATATATCAAGGAAATTCTCTCAACCAGTGAATAGAGAAGGATGCATAGCCTACATATGATCTGTCGTTTCCCAAGTAGCTTCATAAAGCCCAAAGTGCTTCCATTGCACTTTAACCTGCTCAATTGCTCAGTTACCGAGCATGAGTGTCTTTCTCTACAATATACACTGAGGTTCCAGCTGGAATTATCCTTCTAGATCCACCTGCAATACAGACCATTCAATCACATGATCATCATATTTAACATACTTTTTAAGCAATGATACATGGAAAACGTCATGGTCTTTCACTATCAGAGGCAGTGCAAGTCGATAGGCTACTGGTCCAATCCTTTCAAGAATATTGAAAGGTCTAGAAAACTGAGGTGCCATCTTGGCAAATGATCCAATCCATAAGGAGATCTTCTTGGGCTTGATGCGCAAGTAAACTTGTTCCCAACCTAAAAATCCTTAAACAACCTGTTTTGATCTGCATAATTTGTTTGCCTATCTTATGTTGCCTTTAGATTCTTCTTGATTACCTACATTTCCTATTCCATTTCTACCAACATATCGAGACCTATCAATACCCTGTTAACTGGATCACTACACTTAAAAGGAGTATTACGACTCTAACCATAGAGTGTCTCAAAATGACTCATCCTCAAAGACTCCTAATACCCATTGTTGTAAGCAAAATCTACCAGTGGAAGATACTCTTCCCACTTTTGTTGTTGATGAATCACATACATCCTCAACATATCCTCCAATATCTTGTTGACCCTCTCTGTCTGTCCATCTATCTGTGGATTATAAGTTGTGTTGAAGGCCAACTCTGTACCCAAACCTACAAATAACTCTTTCCATAACCTATAAATGAACTTAGCATCCCTATCTGACACAATATTCTTATGGACATCATGCAACCTCACTACATATTTGATGAAAACCTATGCTACATCATTGGTTGAATAAGTAGACTTTACTAGAATGAAGTGTGCTACCTTTTTCAACATGTCAACCACAACCATAATAAAGTCATGTTGTATATATCTCCTTGGAAAACCTGTGATAAATTCCATGGAAATTACCTCCCATTTACATTCTCGAATCGAAATCGGTTGTAGTAACCCACATGGACGCTTACACTATGCCTTTACCTCTTGACATACCAAGCATCTCGCGCCATGAACTCCACCACTTCTTTCTTCAATTTCGGCCAGTAGTAGAACTTCTTCACCGTTGTCAATGTCTTTTGATATCCTGGGTGACCTGAATATGGTTTCACATGAAACTCTCAAGATAAGCTTCTTGATCTCATTGTCATCTGACACATATATCCTGTCCCTAAATCTAACCAAGCCATCTACTATGAGACGATAGTCCATATCCTGTGCACCTGTATTTGCACCTGTACATGTGCTTGTACCTATACTTGTGCATGTACCTTTACTTTTTTGTAACCTGTGCCTAAGCTCCATGTACCTATTATCCTATTGACCTTCTTGTAAGATCGAGCCTATAAATTTGTCCCATAAGAACTCATAGTTGTTATGTGATTCACTTGTATTCACCTGCTAAGAGCATCCACAATTCTGTTCTCTTTACCTTTAATGTACTTGACCTCAAAGTTGAACTCGCAGATTGTGGCAATCCATCTAGCTTTCCTGGCATTCAAATTCAGTTGGGAAAATAGATACCTCAATCCACTGTGATCGCTCATTAGTACAAATCTCTTGCCAAGAAGATAGTTCATCCACATATTCAATGCATGGATGATTGCTGCCAACTTAAGATCATGTGTCAGATAATTTTTCTTGTGCAAATTCATTTTTTTTTATTCATAGCATATTACATGTCCTTCCTGCATAAGAACCCCACCAAGTCCTCTCTTGCGAGCATCTGTGCATACCACAAACTCTTTGTCAGTATCTGCAATCTTTAACACTGGAGCAATTTTCAACAATTGTTTAAGCTGCTCAAAACTTGTTGCATATTATTCTATCCATTCAAACTTCTTACCTTTTCGTTGCAATGACATGATATGATATGTAATATGAGAGAAGTTCCTAATGAACCTCCTTTAGTAACTTGCTAACCCCATCAATGATATTACCTCATCCACATTCCTAGGAGTTTCCCATTCCATGATAGCCATTATCTTCTATGGATCTAATGTTATCCCTTCCTTGGATAAAACATGCCCCAAGTAATGTACCTTTGTCTCAAAGAAACTGCATTTGCTAAGCTTAGAATACAAATGATTCTCTCTTAGAAATCTCAACACTATTGTTAAATGTTCAACGTGCTCTTCCTCATTTTTAGAATATACCAATATATTATCAATAAATACAATAACTTGCCTAGATAAGGACGCAACACACTATTTATAAAACACATAAAACTAGTTGGAGCATTAGTCAAACCAAATGGAACTACAACAAACTCATAACGTCTGTACCTAGTCTGGAAAGTTTCCTTCTGAATTTCATCTTCCTTAATGTGTACCTAATGACATCCGGATCTCAAACCAATCTTCGAGAACACTGCTACTCCCTTCAACTTATCAAAAAAATCATCTCTCATCAGTAATGGATACTTGTTCTTAATGGTCACCTTGTGCAACTGCCTGTAATCAATGCAAAACCTGAGAGTACCATCCTCATTATTCACAAACAATACCGGTGTGCCCCATGGTGATAAACTTGGCCTAATGTATCCCTTGTCAAGCATTTCCTTCAACTGCAACTTCATCTCTACCAACTCTGGGGTGCTCATCATGTATGGTGCTTTGGATGCTAGTGTTGCCCCTGGTACCAACTCAATAGAAAAATCCACTTCCCTATGAGGTGATAACTCTAAAATCTTTGCGGGAAATACATATTGAAACTGTTGTAGAATCGAGTACTTGCTCAAGAAATCTACATTCTCAACTTCCTTACCTTTTTCACTAGAAATATGCACTAGAAATAACACATGCCCTTTCCTGCGACTACGCTTCACTTGCATAGCTGTTATCATTCTAACTGATGTTGCCTTCTTCTTACCCTATAAGACTATTTGTTCTCCATTTTCATCCAAGAACTCATTAGATTTGTCATAATAGTCCACCTTGGTCATATGGAGATACAGGCAGTCCATACCCAAAAGAATGTTATACAAACCCAACGGCAATAAATTCAAATGTGTTGATGTAGACATACCATTCAACTCAAATGCACAAGCTCTTACCCAATGATGAACTTGCTTCTTGGTACCAGTAGCCAACTTTACTAACCGAGATTCAGCATGCACTTATTTATTCAAACCACACTTATCCACTAGGTCAGGATTAACAAAACAATAATTAGATCCAAGGTCAATCAAAATAGAAACAACTTGATCATAAAGCTTACCATCCATATCGATAATAGATGCTTGGTGATCTGCCTGTCTGTTATCAACCACTGCATAGATTTGAGAAACACTTTTTCCAACATCCCCCATTTTTTGTGCTTCATGAGCACTATAAATATGCAGTCTACCACCCTGATGTTATGGAAAATATCTCCTGCAATGATCTTTTCCACAAGTCTAACACTGTATAGGCTTCCAACCTGCACCCTTGTTCTTCTCCTCAAACTGAAATCCCTGCCGTTTGTCAGATGCATTGAACTTCTTGTGTGATGTTGCATTCTCTTTGTTACCTTTGTCATGAGGCCTTACTACTTATTATACCATTTCCCTTTATTCTTATCATTACCTTTCTAGTCCTTCTTAGTCTCATATTTGCACTTTGATTGCTCATAACAATTATTTAGCTTCCAGATTGTTATAGACATATTTGGGCACTGCAACCCCAAACTCATATGTCCATAAACCAAGGGCTTCTAAGCCCCTAAAATTGTTGTTTCATACCCTAAAGGAGCAAGGTCAGCTGATTACATCATCTCCCATAAGTTCTCCCTAAAAAACTACTTAGAACTGGTCAAAATAGGACCATACAGACTGCTCAGTGCTAAGGGTGTGATGCATCTCACCTACCACATGCAAAAAGTGTGATGCATACTGAAAATCTCTTCTGTAGGGTGTGATGAGAGAGAGCAGACAAATGGCAGAGGCAGTTGGCTAGGTGAAAACCCAGAGAATCTTCTAGAAACTGCCCATTTGACACTTGCCTCTCTGAATTCGCCCAGGGATGAGTAAGAGATCATGAAATCTCCAAGTGGAACCAAGAACTATCAAAGAGATGACACTAATCAAAATCCCAGAAGCTGACTCACCCACCTACAAAAATCTATATATGGATCCCTCATCCTAGAGATCCAAAGGCTAGAATTTTGTACTTTGTAAGGAAGTGTTGTTGGTTTCTCTGTGCAACATTGTATTGTTGGGTGGTCTAAGATTTTCATGAGGTGAAGAGGGATTTCATGCTGGGAGGATGGCGTTGGGTCAGACCAATGGGTTGTAATCCTATCTTCTACTACTTCTATCAATAAAGCTATTCGAGTTTTCCTCCATATTCTTGTATATCTCTAAATCTCGTATTGATATATGAATTTGTATGGTTAATATATATCTAATCCTATATTTTTTATGGTTATAGATCTCTATGCTTTGATGGTATTATGCTGCTTTGACTCTACAGGTGTTCTTTGAAGCGGGACAAGAAAGGAGGGAGTGGCGAAGCTCTGTCAAAGGAGGGAGGAAACAAGCAAGGATCCAAGCGAAAGACTGAGGTTAGTACTCTCTGTTTCTCTCTCATCTATCTCTCATAAAGGAAAACAAAAGTAACTTTAGTTTGTTTGTTTCTAAGATAGCTACCTGTCTTAGTGGGACTAGCAGCTCTGAATGGACACTAGTTTTCCCGATAACAAAATGGCAACTCCACTGGGGAGCGAATAGCTTGTTTGCTTGTTTCTATTTTTTTGCTTTATAAACTACAGACAGAGCCTGAAGTTAAGCCAGCTAGCCTTTGAACTGCAATTGCTATGCAAGTGCAAAGTAGATCAATGCTGCTTCAGTCAATCTCCGGGTTTGTTTATGAACTGAACAACTAACTTGCAAACATCTTAAGTGCCCTGGTGGTAGCTCAAGTAACCTCATTAGATCAGCCCCTATACTTTGTGTTTACTGCCTATCATTAGCTCAGCCTAAATCCCTGAACTTAGCTGCAAACTGTGAGCAAAAACCAAGCTCAGTCTCGTTCCTAGAACATCGTACTATCTCTCATTGGCAGTCTAGATGCATCGCGCCTCCCTTGTGCTGTAGGTGAGATGCATCCCTATTTCCCTGTGTTACAGGTGCGATGATCAGATAAGACTGTTTCTGCCTCCAGAATTTGGTTTTTTCTTCATTGTCTTCAGCTTTATTCAGTATTTTTGCTGTCTGTGATCAGTATATCATTGTTGAAACTCCCTTCCTTTGCATTATTCAACCTCCATTGTATAAATAATTGTGAATGTTTTTATGTATTTTTCATCATTTACAGTTCTCTTTTGCAAATAGTAGCTTAATCGAACTGTCGTCTTTTGATTTGAAAGTGTCACAAGTGTCATTTTCAGTGAAACGAAAGATTCTTCCTCTTGTTGATAGTCGATTACACTTTTGCCATCGTATTTGATTTGAATTAATATTATTTCAAGTGTTGAAAGCAATTTTTGAATTCGAAATCACAAACTGTCGTCTTAGTCTTCCCTTCATTTTTTGAAAAGAAAATTGTTAGTATTGTTGCTTTGAAAGGAAAATAGTTCAGATCTATACTTAGCATTCTTTTTGTTATTCACACATTAAGAAAGTGAAAAACAAATACATGCATGTGCATTTGCATTTAGACTACTTGTGGAGATTGATTTAGGACAGTGCATCTTAGTGTGTGCTCTTTGCTCTATGTTAAAAGGATTTTACTTCTCTTTCCTTAGTAGCTAGGATTTTCATTGCAAAAGAGAAAGTAAACAACTGTTTATCATCTTAGATTGAATATTTAGGTGTTGTTTATCTACATCACATGGTGAACCTTAAAGGCAAACTTCTTAAGAAAGATCAACTGTAAAATAAATTTCAATGAACATAAAAACGCTTTGGAACCTAACGCACAACATTTAGAAGTCTAGGCTAGAGACGTATTCCAGCGTCATAAATCTTGGTAACTATCACTTTCATCGTAGGTTGGGTGATTCCTCCTCTTTGAGACGATAAGTGCAAGTACGGACTTGTGCTCCCACGTATCGTTGAGTATATATTGGGAGCTATATCCTTTATCCTTAGGAAGTTGTGTCTGCTGCCCTATCGATCGCAATGCACTAAACACAGCATTTGGGAAGATTGACTACCATACCATAAAAAGTATTCTGCAGTTTTGCGATTGTTGGTAATCCCTCTGTCTAGATTTCCAGAGTAGTCACTTTCCTTCCTTTTCAGACTCCTTAAAAGAAAAGCTCCATCTGAGCACTTGTCACTTCAAGCTCATTAAAAATCGAAGGCGACTAGAGTCATCTTTAGCTTTTTCTCGACTCTTAAAAATTGAAAAAGCAAGTTGTTTCAAAGCGTCATAAAATTCATTTAATTTGGAATCACTTTTTCCCCTTTTTATTTTGAGTTGATCAAGTAATCTGCAATCATGGAGGAAAGTCAATCAAAACCCCATCATTCGTGAAGACTAACGAGTCAACCGTCTTTGACTCCAGAAACGAAACCATTTCGAGCCAAGCGAACTCATTTAATTGGGCCAAAGTCTCCTGGTTTGTTTGAAACTTGTGTTTCAACATCCTCAGAAACTCCAATTACTCCAACTATTTCTGGTATCCCTGCCTCTACAAAAGAAGTTCCGCAGTTACTAAAGGACATTAGAACTGATCCTAGTGTAACGGTAAACACTTCTATTCCTGAACCAACTCCCTGTAGGTCTGATTCGGAACGTGTCACCCCTCCAACATCTATTGCTACAGAGTCTACACCTTCTTTGGCACCAGAAATATTTTACGGACCTGACGGTCTACCTCTTCCACTTGGACTGATTGCTATAGAAGATATAATGGAGGATCTTCCATCCAGTACCCCATTGCATTTTGGAACTGGGATCCACCTACATCCTTCTACGACAGAAATTAGTCATCCTTCAACACCAGTTCCTGTAGAATCACTAGGAAATCTTCTGGATAGACTCAATATGTCTGAACAACCATCGACATCTAGGACTATGTCATCTGACACAACAGCAAAAGAACCTCCTGCCGCCACTCCGACAATGTTCGCTGGTATACCATCTATCCCAACTAGCTCTCAACCGCTAGATGAAGTCCACCTAGGGACTATTTCGATAGTATGGTCTGTTCCCGTTTGTTCGTCCGAAATAATATCTGGAATTTCTTATGTTGAGTCTCAGCAAATTGATCCTTCGCAACAGTATCAATTTGGGCGGTCCGATCTCCAAAGGCCAATCTCTCCTTTGAACACTGGATTGCTGCCATATGGGGGGTAATATGCCTCAACTACCAAGAGTTGTATATTCAATGCAACCAAATCTACCTGTGTCAAATATCCCCACTACATCGGCTATTGTGACGGTGTCGCAAGTACAAGTGTTGCCTGTTGTATGTCAACCTCAAGTCTCTCAGGTCGTAATACAATAGCCTCTTGTCTCCATGACACAACCACAATCTTCAATTAGTAGCTCCTTAACTGGAGCGACTCAAGCTCAAATGGGTACTATCACCCCTCATCTTGGTCAAACATCCAATATTGGACAACAGCAAATGGCTTCACAACCATGGCTGGTGCAATATCAACAACTGTAGTTCCAACAAGCTTACCGAGGACCTGAGCAACAAAGCTTTGCGGGTAATGGGCAGTCGTATATTCAAAACGGTCACCATCAATCATATCATAATGGCTATGCCCATCAACCTTATCAAAGTTATCAACATCAAATACATTATGCTGGTATGCAAAGACCCACTGCTCAGGCGATCCCATCCTATGCTGGGTATGCTTTGCCAAACTTGAATCAACAGTTGCCTTTTGTAGCAACTTTAGAATTACCAGATCTGAATTGGCTAACAAATGATCCAATTGCTTATGCCCCTTGGTGGCTAGCGATTCCTCATAAGCTTTCGTCAGATATTCCTAAATTAAATGGAAATTCGGGTGAAGATCCATCGAATCATGTGATGACCTTTCATCTGTGGTGTTCATCCAACACTCTCAATGATGATTCAATTAGGCTTCACCTTTTTCAGTGAACTTTAACTGTCCGGCAGCAAAATGGTACATCGAATTGCCTAGAACTTCATTTGATAACTTCAGTGCCCCTGCCACCACCTTTTTAACCCATTTTTAGTTACCAATAAGGTATGAAACAGGAACGAAGCTTCTTACCTATTTTAAGCAAATGACAACCACTCACATATCTGATCATATTCATGAGTGGCGGTGTCATCGTCGAATGGTGAAAACATATGTTCCTGATCAGCTGCTAGATGAATGGTTTATTAAGTCATTGTTACCTTCTATTACAGAAGATGTGGCTAAAGGGGGGGTTATCACTGAAGAGCAAGTCGTCGCTCGTGTGCAATATCTATACTTGATCTATACTCAGTCTGGCACACTCTATGAAAAAATCTCTGATGCTCCTAGACCAGATTTTTATGTTCCTCCTCCTCCTAAATCAAACAAAGACTCTCATGCCAGTGATGACGTGATAGGTACAACAAGCATGAAAACCGTAAAGGTTACATCTAAGAAAGCCCGCATGGTTTCCGGTCAAAATACAAATGAAGAGCTTCTTGCCTCAGAGGTTAATGTTGTGTCGACTGACAAGGCAAAGAACCGAAGCAACCAGGGGGCAAGAAGGAAAAGAAAGGCAAAAAGAAGAAACACGATGATTTGTCTCCTGAAAAATATTCTGAAAACCCTTTTGGGAAAAAGAAACCTGGTCAGCCATGTCTCATATGCTATGAAGACCATTGGACGAGAAATTATCCGCATAAAGTTGAGATTAAGAAAGTCTTTAAGAACTCAAAAACTTCAGCAGTGTTAACTAACCCATTTCCAAACCCGGAAACCAATCTGGTTGCTAGCGATAATGCTTCCCCATCCCAAGTGCTTATGTTTTCCATTTCGAAACAGTAAAATGATGCTTTGATATCGACAAGGAATAAAGATTACGGGAATCCACAGCTGTCAAACAACAAGGCTACTGATCAATCTAGTAGTTCGACAACAACTTCGGCCAAAGTTGTGCCACCCATCATTCCTGAACTAACGATAAAGCCGCCAAAGGAGTAGTACACAAATCGACATTTAATCCTCGTGCCAGAGCAGCACAGAATTATAATATAGTAGAGGACCTGGCCCAATCACCGTCCGCTATGACGACACTTGAAGTACTGCAAAATTGCCCCTCCCAAAAGCAAGCTCTATTATCAGCAATAGGTGGGATTGACCCAGCGGATTCCAATCTTGTGGCCTTTAATCATAAAAGATATGAACCTCAGTTACCAGCTCAACTCGCTTTCCTCATTCAAGTGAAATCCCTCAACAAAACTGTTCATCGAAAATTATTGATGAGGGGGGCATCTACATGTATTATGTCAATGAGTTGCTGGAAAAATTTAGGTTGACCACCCTTGTCACAATCGTCAACGACGTTAAAAGAATTCGATGGAAAGACATACACCCCGTACGGGATTTTAAGTAACTTGCAAGTTGAACTGGGGGGGAAAACGATAGAAATTGATGTTGAAGTTATTGATGGAAACCTCGATTACAACATCCTACTAGGAAGGCCCTGGATTTATGCTATGGCTGCTATTGTGTCAACATACTTCAGAAAGATTGCATTTCCTTTTCAAGGAGGAATTACAATCATCGACCAACAAACCTTTCTCCCCAACAGTTCACAAGTTATGGGAAGCATCCCGATGATCCACGGAAGCTCTCAATCGCTTCAAAATATCGGAGTAGGCCTGCTAAAAGACCCTACATTGATGGGTACTTTTTCCCTACCACCTCCAAACAATCTGGTGGAAGTGGCCATAGTGGGAACCTGTGATATGGTATCTTCTATTCAGAGGATTTCCGAACATGATGTTAACATGGATCATCACCAGGTATTGCCTCCAAGCCCCATAGAAATATTGTAGCAATCAATGTTCTCGGCCTGGGCGGCAAACCCAAATCAACGCTCATCGAGTGTTTGGGTAGATAGGTCTAAAGAATATGGTACCTCTTCAAATCCTTGGTTGCATGTACATTCTACAGACGAAGGAATTGTTCAGTCAATGATGATAGGAGAGGCACCATGGGAAGATTACCACCATCGTTCCCATCTTCCGGATTACAACGAATATTGTTCCAGTGACCTTAATCATCCTTCAGTTTTTGATTTCATATCAAATACTGTAAATACGGTGGATTTCGAGTGAAATCTATCCAATATTGAAGAAACTATTGCCATAAATATCTCAATCAAACCAGATGTTGTAGAGAATATTCATGTCGGCAAATCTTGTTCTTCATCAGAACTGGAAGTATATTACGCTCTCTTTCGCGAGTTCAGAGATGTCTTTGCATGGTCATATGAAGAAATGCCAGGCATTGACTCGAGCATAGTTGAACACGAAATCAAGATGTATCCAGATGTCAAACCGGTACAGCAACGGCTTCGGCAGGTGCACCCGAAGAAAGCCATTGCCATTAAGGCAGAAGTTGAAAAATTTTTACATGTTGCTTTCATTTACCCGGTTCCCCTAACTGATTGGGTATCGAATATTGTTCCTGTGATGAAAATTCAAGGAACAATTAGAGTGTGCGTCGATTATAGGAATGTAAATCAAGCTTGTCCAAAGGACAACTACCCTACACCCTTCATCGACCAGATAATTGATGAATGCGCTGGATGCGAAATATTTTCGTTTATGGATGGATTTTCTAGGTATAATCAAATAAATATCCACCCACAGGACCAATCAAAAATTGCATTTATTTGTCCATGGGGCACATTCACGTACCGTAAACTACCTTTTTGTTTAAAAAATGCAGGGGAAACCTTTTAAAGGGCAATCAATTATGCCTTCCATGACATCAAGAAAATCGTTCAACCATATCTCGATGATCTTCTAGCTCATTCGTGAAAGTGGACCGATCATTCGCAGCATTTGAGAGCTATATTTCTATGTTGCCGACACTACAAGATACGACTCAATCTGCACAAGTGTGTGTTTTGTGTCGGTTCTGGTCATTTACTTGGCTTTGTGATTTCAAAAGACAGGATTCGTCTCGATCCATGTAAGGTTTACGCAATCATCGATATGCCTCCACCTTCAAATTTGCTTCAGATTCAGAAACTCCAAGGGAAAGCAAAATTTTTGAGGAGGTTCATTCCAAATTACGCCAAACTTGCTAAAGGTTATACGCATCTTTTGAAAAAAGAAGTGCCCTTCAACTGGGATCAGGTTGTGCAAGCTTCCTTTGATGCTCTAAAGGAATCCCTAATAAAAGCATCATTAATGTGCGCTCCTGACTATAAAAAGGACTTTAACCTATATCTAGTCGCAACTGATACAACCATCGCAATGGTTTTAGTTCAAGAAGAGAATGGAATTGAACATCATGTCTATTATTTAAGTCGAAACTTAAATGATACATAAAGCAAGTACTCCTATGTTGAAAAGCTGGCTCTTGCAGCTGTTCAAGTAGTACAGAGATTTCGACACTATATCCTTTTTCGCAAAACTACCATTTTTTCAGATTGCAACCCAATGAATTACATTCTGTCACATCAGTTGCTTGGGGGAAAATATTCGAAATGGATAGCTATTTTGCAGATTTACTATGCGACTTCCCATCGTCGTCCAACGATTCAACATCCAAAGCATCGATCGTGGATGAATCTTTGTTTCTGATATTGTCGAGCAATCTGTGGTATGGAGATATAATCATCTATCTCCAAACCCAAAATTATAAGCCTAATACCTCTCATTCAAAACAACGACGTACTCGATACCAAGCAAAAGACTACATGAGCATCGGTGACACACTTTACCGTCGTGGTATCAATACAATTCTGCGAAGGTGCCTCACCCATGAGGAGGCCGAAAAAGTCCTGAATGATTTCCATTCAGGCGTGTGTGGCGGGCATCAATCTGGTTACGCTACGCCACAAAATATTTTACGATCAGGTTACTTCTGGCCAACAATGTTCAAAGATTGCATAACTGCATTCAGAAGTTGCCATGCATGTCAAATCTTCGACTGCAAAACCAGAATGCCACCCGCACCTCTACATCCAGTAGTTGTTGTTGGGTCATTCCCCAAATGGGGCATAGATTCCATGACATGTAACCCCATCTCGGCCGGGGGGCATGGGTATATCATAATCGCAGTTGACTATTTTACAAAATGGGCTGAGGCGATGCCTACATTAAACAACAACGGTGAAATGGCTGCTCTTTTCTTTTTCAATCATGTAGTTTCCAGATTCGGTGTTCCACAAGCTATAGTCACAGATCATGAATCGCATTTCCGCAATCACATGATGGTTGAATGGCTACCAAATTAGGACTGTCCCATGATAGCTCTACAGGCAAGTTGAGGCAATCAACAAAGTCCTGAAGCGCACGCTGTAAAGGATGATTGGAGTCCATAAACGGAGTTGGCAACTAATCCTATACTCAGCCTTGTGGGCATACCAGACATCGGTAAGAAATGCAACTGGATTTACACCCTTTCAGCTGGTGTATGGCCTGGAGGCAGTCTTACCAGTTTAGTGCGAAATTTCATCTCTTAAGCTCGCAGTCGACCTTCTCCCCGAAACTTCAGAGGAAGAGGCTCATTTCTTGGAATTAATCCAACTGGATGAAACCCATCGTGATGCCACCTTGGCTAATGAAGCGCATAAGAAATGAGTCAAGGCGCAATTTGACAAGAATATCAAACCCCGTGTCTTCTCAGAAGGTGACCTGGTCTTACTTTACGATCAGGAATCCGATAAATTGGGAGAAGGTAAGTTCCAGTCTTTGTGGATGGGTCCCTATATTGTTAAGTGTGTATTAGCAAAAGGAGCCTACGAGCTAGTAGGTTACGATGGGATTCCACTGTCGCAACCCCGAAACGGGTTGTACCTTAAGCATTACTATGCTTGACTAAGTGTAGTGATCTCTTCATATGCTTTTGTTACATTTTTGTTTTCGTTAAGAGTGATTGTTTTGGTTAGGTAATCCACTTTTTCATTTTTGCAAATGTCGAACCTATTGGAATCATTTCTTGGATACACCGACGGAGCAAGCCATAGTACACGGAACCTATCTTCTACAACCTGGGCCATCTTTGATCCAAGCGGCGAGTTAGTGAGTTTCAGAGGGGTATGTATTGGTCGGTCGACGAACAACATCATTGAATTTAGCACGTTGATAGAGATCCTCTATGATGCCACCGCGCATGGCATACATTGACTTGTCGTCAGGATAGACTCATAACTTGTCATTCTACAGCTTACCAGCATCTATTCCGTTCAGAATCCAGCTATCTATCGTATGTTCCTAAGGGTCAAGATTTTGGAAAGGCAGTTTGATTCTATTCAATATCAACACATTTCCATAAACTTAAACGCATTAACTCATTCATTAGCAAATTATGTGTTAGATAGACATTTGCAACATTTATAAAAGAAAAGAATTTCATCAACATTTGCATCAGGATCATATAACTTAACCAAAATAAAGTCCAAAAATAAAAAAATATATATAATTGTTTTGTAGGAATATACAGGGTAAGTTCCTCAGACAGAACACCAAAGGACACCACTCACAAACAGATCACAGATCAATACACCAGTATTTTTGACGTGGTTAAAACCATGAAAGAGGGAAACAGTCCACGGCCTGAGCCAACGCGGCCACTTCAGGCAATTTATTAATAAAAGAATGAAAATTTACATAAGCTTCTCTCATGAACAGTTAACCTACAAATGACCCTCCAT
>APFE030872128.1:6392-39879 GCA_000404065.3 Pinus taeda
ATCTTGCCACCAAATATCTGCTTACCTTTGAGACTGAAAAGAGCTATCCATACTTTCATGTTTTCTAAATAATCCTGCAATCTAAAGAATTTTCTCATGCCCAGCGAACATTCCTCTCCATCCTATGATTTCTTCATCTCTCCATCAAAGGTAGGTGGCTTCGCTTTCTTGAGCTCCTCTAGCAAGTATCCCCTATCAGTGCTTCTGTAAGGATGATAATGATGATGATCATGATACCTGTCAAAACCAAAACTAGAATAATACATGTGTCTAGCACCTCTCCTATTTAGATTGTCCAACAACCTGGCATCTCTGATCATGTCAGATCTATCTGCACTGTGCCCACCATAAGACCTGTGTCTACTAGGAGACCTACTCCCATATACCCTATTAGTTCTATCCTCTTGCCTATGCATCATCTGAAGTGGCCCCTGTCACTACAATTCTGACAAACTCTAAATTAGTATTGAATTCACCTCCGGTTGTTTCTCTCGTGCTTGCATCATTTTGTCACTGTCCACTTTGAAATTCCTTATCTCTTCCCAAACACTTCTCAATGTGTCTGTGAAATCAGAAGAATGCCCCACACCATGTTGCCTATCTAATGCATAGAGAGATTCTATGTAGTCTATCACCTTGCTAGCCATTGATCTCCTTCCTACAAGGCATATTATGTCAGCTAAACCAAATCACAATAAACCAACGTACCTTAGCATAATTCAGGGAGGATACCTTATCTGTAAGATCATCAAATCAGCATGATGCATGCATAACATGATCATAACAACATATAGACATATATAAAATAAGTGTATCAATGCATAAACACCATTCTAGCTAGGGTTAATTCATCAATGCAAGGCCATATCCACAATGGATGTTGTGACCTCATGCATGACAACAACCATTACTCCATTACACACATTGCCACATTCAACTATCAACATGCATAAGCAATGACTAATAAATCACACACACATATGAATGCATGTAGTCGATCATAAGTGATCAATTCTTGTAATCAACCTTCGAGACTGATACATGTAATCAAAACATTCAAGGATGCACCTAAGATACAAAGATTTAGTCAAGTGACATATAATCAACATGCAACTAGTCATATACTTCCGATGATGCATCCCACAAGGTCAAGTCAAGATCCTCATGACAACCTTACTACTAATATGATCCACATGATGCAATTCAACAAGCACATGTAATGCAAGTGTAAGAGACATGCATGCATTACCAACACACACCGCCCATCTAGTCCAAGGGGTGAACCATGCTCTGATATCAATATGTAACAACCCCTCCCATGTCTACCCAAAGTAACCATGGCAACTAGGGTAGACCTTAGAGGAGAGGCTAATATGATCAAATTTGACCTCCTATGTGACCTTAAGGAAGTGTAATCAATGGAACATCACACACAACCATCAAACATCATCAACAAAACACTCCGAAGACAAGTCGGCCACTCTAATAGCCTATCCTTAGGTCCCACTATTATTACATATCTCTTAGGCCATACTTTCTCTCAAGCTATGGGCAAGGGAGAACCCAACAACCTAAAGTCACTTTCATAGGCCTGGTTGCCAACGACTGTGGACTAAAATTGCTAGTTTTGTGTTAGTGACACTAAGACTTAAGCCACTTTCCTAGCTAAGAATCTCAACCTCTACCCAGAACTTCCTATAACCTTAAGAATTTATTAGATACATGATAACAATGTTGATCAATCAAAATCAACCTCAGGTGTAGGCCTGAGAATCTCCAATCAGGATTAACATTCTATCAAACACTTGGAATCAATGCAACCTAATGTTCTAGGATATAAGAGAGAGCATATATGACTGAAACATTTTTTGAAACATAACCAGAAGGATCACCTCCTTCTCCATTGAGCTACTACATCATCAATTAGGTCCTGCATCCATCCATTTAATAGTTACAAGTAAATACATGAAATAGCCATGACATGAACTAGTCATTTAACTATACTTATAACAAACATAATACCATGTAAATATCAAAGATAAAAGAATCATTAAATCCACATATAAATCAGTGAAAAAGTAAGAGAACTTAGCATTCATTAATCATAGGAAAATTCAACTAGGTTCGGAACTTCCACGTACCACCCGACCATAGGCATGATTGAACCAAATCTCTCTTTCAGCCAATCACCCCTGTGCCATATTCCAAGCATGAATGTGGGGTCTCATAGAACAAACAAGGGAAAATGGATGTTAAATCACCTCCACCCTCATCAATTTGTGATGACACCAAAATAAATGCTCCAATCACAATCGAAGATAACTTGGAATGCCATCCGAAATCCATCACTATCCTTGAGGAATTTCCGGTCTCCTTGACTATCATATTTACCGCAGTCCAAACCCAAATCACTACGTCCTACACCGAGACATCTTCCTAAGGCTTTACCATGTATCTCGCTGTTGACAGTGCGAGGGCCACCAAAATGTCAAGGGGATCTCTGTGGTAAGAAGTCCCAATTAGACTTGAGACTTTTTGGTGTAGGAGTCCTAGCAGTGAGTCGTAAAGTAATGCCTTGACCGCGATGTTGCATAGAGGCAAGTAAGATAAATCTTTCAGTAGCAAGGGTGTGACCGCTGTAGTGAGTCAAGGAAGGTGAATGAGAGGTTCTAACACATGGGGGTTAGAAGAGTGAGCCCCTTGGAAACCTATAGGAGTACTCAGCTAAGAAGGGAACACAGAAGTGAAGATGCATCACAACCTGGAAAGCAGATCAGTTGGAAATCCAAAGTGATGGTTAAACCAACAACACATATGTAGAAGATTCATATAATCGTACATGACAAATTTCATGCACAACTACGTAAGTTAAACAACATATATTGCTAAGAAACTAGAGTATTCCAACTACAATAACAACATATGCATGAAAATGTGTTGGCTCTTATTATATAAAGAAGTGTAATTCCCAATCATACAATACATCCATGTAAACTTGCTAGCCCCAATAGTAGACCGTTACAACCACATCTGCCTGCTCCTCCAAATATATGTACTAGCTTCGTGCAGTGGAGAAGCCAAGGCACATTACAATACTATCCAAGCTTTCTCCAAGATAGTCTTATCAGAAGCTTGGCTGACCAAAAGCCATTACAATGAGTTATAAGGGACTATTTATAGAAAAGGTCGGGTGACCCTTGACATTCCCCTTTCTGATGATTCATCTACCCTCATGACTCTTCATCTACTCTATGACTATTATATCCAACTAACTTGAGTTACACTTCACATGATGGTACATTACAATGCACATGAATTCATGTGAGACAACATGACTTGAGAAAGCCATGCAAGATATCACTGACACTCGATCTATTGTGATGAGACCAACTCTTTGACATGCTTGTGATGGTGAAGGTGGCGAGCTGATGCCAAGCTTGGTCATCCATGATGGTGTGCATGCACCCCATGTCGACATCTTGCTGAAGCAAACTCTTGCCTCTATTGTATCGGGTGCATTGGTTTGGTTCCCTCATCCAACTCGTTTGCTAACATGCGCATGGTCTCCCTGGGTGCAATTGAACTGGCAAACACTGATGCATAATGTCTATGCTGATCTTCAAGTTTGCGCTGGTGGTCATGCGCATCAACTTGCCGAAGTACATGTTCAACTCTAGTTGGACTTTCTTCTTATATTCACCTTGGTCAGTGTGCTGAATGGGTTTGATTTCATGCATGCACACAATGACATGCATGCTGCTAAATCCATTGCATTTGATCAACAACATTGCTCACCATGTTTGCTCCGTGCCAGCAGCTAGGATGGATCTTTAACTTGTATAGGTGCAGTTTCATCCGTGAGTGCATGTTGCTACCATTGTTGTTCCTGTTCCTCCTATAACTCATTCATCTATCTGTGCGACTTCATGTTCTTTCTTGAGTTGCTGCTTCAACACATGCAACTCCTTCTTTGTTCCATTCTCTATCTCTGCTTAATCTTCCTGTCATGCTGTCACCTCATGCTAGAGTCTCCTAAGTTGCTTTCATCATTAATGGATTTGCTTGATCTTACAACTTTGTTCCACCTCTGTGTTGTCAACAACCTTTCTCTTGCATTCATTGCAATCACTGTGTTTGTTGCATTTGTTGTGTTCGCTACATTCCATATGTTGCCTTCACTTGCTATTCATGATGCTTCTCACTGAGATATCTTTATGTTATTGTCTATGAACAACTTGATGTCTTCGTGAGTAGGCAAGCTGATAGACATTTGATCGACTGCATCTCCAGGTTTGCTTTGAGCGGTGCCTTCGACTCTGCCCTCTTAGAAACGATTGCACCTACACAATTAAGGGGCATATGAATACCTCCAATACCTAGCGAGATGGAAACACTCATGGAAAGAAATATGTTAGTTGAAAACCAAAATGAACTTGAGAACTGACTTACAACATACCTGTGTGACTAATCATGAAGGTTGTGCAATTTTAGCCAAGAGGTTGGGAGATTGACGGCCAAGACTATGCAAGGCACAATCTGGGCTACTAGAAGACTGACTAACTATTGGAAATATGCAATGCATAGTCTAGTCTAGCTCCTAACTGTTGGAATTGTGCAATATGAAATTTGAGCTCACAATGCCTGTAGGCTCACTCACTACATTGTGCAATTTTGTAGCCCAGCAGTCACTGTCCCTTAGAAATGCACAAAATAGTCCTCAGAGATAGTCACTGGGAAAAAATGTGCATTTCTTGAGAGGAAGATAGAACCTCCCCTCTAAGGAATGTGCAATGTTGTCTTGGTGAGGAAGAGTCTGGGCCAAGGCTGCCCAGTCTCGCCGATGGGAAACTGAAAGTGAATGTGAGTGCAAATGCATGGTGATACTAAGTGTAAGCATAAGTGAATGATCATGCATGCAAACAATGAATGACCGATTTAGAAAACGGAACAACATGCATGTGGGCAAGGTGAGTCACTGAATCGGTGACCGTTCATGAAAAATGGTTTCATGCACGCGGCAACAAAGAGATAGCAACGAAAATTGAAACAATTATAGGACAAGCTAATATACAGGTAAATGACAGCAGGTGCTCACTAAAATAAAGCAAACGGTACTCACACAAGTGAAAACACAAAAAGCGATAGAAATGCAACACAAGGCATGGGAGGCGAGATTAACCCAAAACAGATGAGCTGAATGTGCCGACAAATCCTAGATGTGATGTGGGATATCAAAGCTACAAGGTTGATGTGAGGAATGAGCTCTGTAGTGTCCAGTTGATGATTTTCGATAATATCGAGGTTGTGACGTGCATGCAACAAATTTAGGGAAAGAGACACTTGGTGGGAGGTTTCTTAAATGATCCTTGCATGTAACCTCCAACTACTAGAAAAAGATCCCTAAAACAAGGGATGCCTTTGCATGTTGCCTTGGGAGAAGTAGCCCATGCATGCAAGTCATTTTTGCTTGGTCCTAGAGGGAACCGGTCAACTCAGTTGCACATGCAAGAGACTACTCGAGTGCTCGGAGAAAATTCACATTTCTGGCTAGGAGCTAGGCCAGCTGCCCATGAGATTTTTGCAATTTTTGGGCTGAGTAGCTAACTCCTACCCAGATTTTCCCAAATTCTAGGTTGGGTAGCCCTATTGGGGAAAATTGTGCAATTCCTACTGAGAGTGTTGACTGGAAGAATTGCACAACCTTGGAGCCCAGTAGGCTGCTAGATAATATTGCACAATTTCTAGAGGGAAGGTTGGTTTCCCTCTAGAAATGTGAAATTTTCTTAGGGAAGTTGCTCAACCTGACACTGGACCAAGTCTAGGTGAACATCTTGTCAAGGGAATGCATCAAGCTGTGATCGACAGGCTGCCTTTGTGCAAGAAAAGCACTGAATCTTGTGAACTTGATGAAGCAAGACAAACTGATGTGAAGGTTGGAAGGTAGGCTCCAAAACAAAGCTAAGGAAAAGTTTTGGAGGGTGTATGTAGTCGCTACAACACTTGGTAACACACTGGTACAACTCCAGCTCTCTGAATGGACCTTGTTCATGAAAAGCAAGTCTAACAGCTCCAGAAGTAGTACTCAGTTCTCAGCTCCTCTTGGTTTCACACTAGCTTGATTGTAAGATGTAGCATCTACCAAACTCTTGGTCCATTGACACATGTTGCAAGCCAAGTCAACACAAGTTTTTTGATTGGGGCTAAGGGGTGTATTGATACATAAGCGGTATAGCCGTCAGATTCATGGTTTCATCTCTGGTGTTTCTCTGCTGCCAACAGGCCTAGGCAGTACCCCAGCAGAGTCACATAGGAACATAAGAATGGCTCTGCTACCAACAAGCCAGGTTAGTACCCCGGTGGAGATACTTGCATCACCTGTCTATGCATGAAGCCTTTCTCCTCTTTCAACTTATTCATTTTCATTTTTTAGTTTTTTAATTTTTATTTTTTAACTTTTTCATTTTTTTCATTTTCATCTTTATAACTATGCATAGCCCTTATTCATTTAGGAGGTAAAAGAGGGATCCCAACTTATTAAGAGAAGAAGAGGTTGTTCCTGCAAAGAAGTAGTTTATTATACCTCTGACGTGCCTATTAAAGATTTCCCCCTCACCTTACTCTACTTGACTGAGATGACAAGGGTTAACCCAAAAACAACCAACTAGAGTAGTTGACACTAGTTAGCGCACAAGCATTGTGTTTCCACCAAGGTTCAATTCAAACAGTATGTATTTTCAATTAATGTATCATGGACTGAAAGTAACAAGTTCTTCATACAAAGGGAGGATGATAGATAACCAAGTAGTGATAGCAACACATGACCTCTTGTACTTTACCCAGCTTGCTTCAAGAGTCATACATGGTTTCATGTGAAACTATCCTATGAAACGAGACAAGCGAACTAACAAACAACAAAGCATAGAAATAGCAAAAGGAAAAGTGAAAGAAGAGCAAGTAAGAAAACAAGCAAATAGATAAACAAACAAACAAAGCAAGTAAGCAAAAAAACATGCAATAAAACAACTCAAAAGAAAACGTTACTCCTACTCCTAAGCTAATAGTGCATGGGTCATCTCATGTGAAGTGATACTTCTAACGCAGCCACTAACACATTGGTTGACCCATGTTGCTGAAGGCATGGTTCATGAACAAGACAGCTGTGCGAACCAACAAACAAGAATGATGTAATAGTGAAAACAAAAACATTCCTAGCTTACAATTGACCAAAAAAGAAAGATGAGTGAAAGTGCATGACATGCATTCTATGGTGCTTCCATGATGTTGTGCTACACTGCATGTAGATGCTGAGTGTATGCATTCTCTTGACTATGACATTCAAGGAAATGTGAGAAAGGTAGACCACTTATTTTTTGCATGTGTGCTTGTTGTGTAAGATTTCTCCAATGCATGAGCGATGGGATCGTGTAGTTTGAGAGGAGGAAGAAAAATATGGGTATTTGGTTGATGTTCAATGCAAAGTAGAGAGTGATGAGGATCCATGAGTGTTTCAACAATTTCTTGACCCAAAGTGAAACAAACCTCAGGACAGTTAGGGCCTGACATAACCATCAACTCGGGCCGAAGTGCCTCGACAGTATGCGAGGTTTCGACCTCATTGACTGACAGATCATCGTGGACTAGTGTCTTGGATATATTATGAATGGTTGAATCAACATCATGATCAGATGAGGAAGTGAATAGATCATGACAACCAAGATCAAAAAATCTTGGATGTTTTTCAACCTCCTCATGATTGGATGAATCAGGCAGAGTGGTAGATGAGAAGCAAAGATGTTCACCCTTTGTGTTTTCAAGAAATATAAATGATAGATTGAATGGATTTTCTCAGGAATATGTGTCCTCTCTACACTGTAATGATAGATTGACATTCGAGGTGTCTTGTGAATGATCGGAAGTAGAAGCATCCAGAAATGAGTTTTCACAGGGAAAATCATTAGTTGTAGAATCATAAGGGATATTAGGACGAAGCAGATGAGGAGCGGCCGATAGGGAGTCATGCTTCACTGTGGGCACTTCTTTAGATTCCTGCACACACTCATCATGAATGATGGTGCAAGTTGGTTGCATAAAACCAACTCTATCGACATCTTGATCCTCATTCATAGTAGCTGAGGAGTTCAAAATGGAAGAACAAAAGATAATACAAGCCAGAGGATGAAAAAATGCGAGGACGGAGGTCAAGGGAATGAATCCATGTGACAACTAGTATGGTTTCAAGCTAAATCTGTGCAAATATCAAGAGCACATGGGGTGGGAGGATGTGATAGTTCAACCGAGGTGTGTTTATGATCTCCCACATCACTCCGTAGTGGTGGATCTGTTTGATGAGGTGAAGGTGGACAATCAATTGTGACAACAAATGTGCCTGCCCATAATTGCACAACTCCATCACTGAAGTGTGTTGAGAGGGGTTTGGCTACGTGAAGAAGATACTCAAATCTTCCATCAATAAATTCCCAATCAATATCATCTTCTAGGAATCGGTATGCAGGATTACAAAAGCACGTGTAAAATTTTTCAAATGATTCATCCAATTCTTCTCATAATTTCATAATTTCTTTATTGAGTGCTTGATGGTCAAACTGATTGAAAGCATGGTCTATCTCTACAACTAGATGAGCAAGAGAATGAATGGATATTTCAAGCAGTGTGGCACATCAGTGCGTTGGGTGTCCTCGAAGAGTGTAGATGAATAGTGTGCAACTCATGTATTCTTCAAAGAATCCATGTCTTTCACATGAGCCTACAATGCCGACCGCTTGCCTTACCAAGGCTATGTAGCCTCCACCATCAAATGTTTTATGAGACAAGTTATCCGAGAGCTTTTTCTGGATGATGAAATTGTTTCCATAACGCACACATTCAAGAGGAGAAAATCGGTAGTTAGTCATGATAGATGTGTAGATATTCGAAAGAGATGTGAGGACTTAGCTTTTCATCTGGCCCTCCTTCTAGCACCAAAATGTTGATGGTGCTAGACCCACCAACATGTCAAGGGGATCTCCCCGGTAAGAATTCCCAATTAGACCTCAGATCGTTTGGTGTAGGAGTCCCAGTAGTGAGTCATAAGGTAATGATTTGATCGTGATGTCTCACAGAGGCATGTAAGATAACTCTATCAGTAGCAAAGGGTGTGACCATTGTAGTGAGTTAAGGAAGGTGAATGAGAGGTTCTAACACATGGGAGGTGAGAATAGTGTGCCCCTTGGCAACCTATATGAGTACTCAGCTGAGAAGGGAACACATGAGCGAAGATGCATCACAAGTTGGAAAGCAGATCAGTGGGAAATCCAATGTGATGGTTAAACCAATAACACATTTGCAACAAGATTCCTATAATCACATATGAAGTTGTTCATACACAATTATATAAGTTAAACAACATATATTGCTAAGAAACTAGAGCAGTCCAACTACAATAACAACATATCCTTGAAAATGTGTTGGCTCTTATTATATAAAGAAGCGTAAGTCCCAATCATACAATACATTTATGTAAGCCTACTAGCCCCAATAGTGGAACATTATAGCCACATCCTCCTACTCCTCCAAAGAGATCTACTAGCTTTGTGCAGTGGAAAAGCCAAGGCGCATTACAATACTGTCCAAGCTTTCTCCAAGATAGTATTATCACAAGCTTGGCTAACTAAAGCCCTTACAATGAGTTATGAGGGATTATTTATAGCAAAGGGTGGGGTAGCCCTTAACATTCCCCTTTGTGACAGTTCATCTACCCTCATGATTCCTCATCTACTCTATGACTGTTACGTCCAACTAACTTCACTTACACTTGACATGACTTTACATTACAATACACATGAATTCATGTGAGACAACATGGCTTGAGCAAGCCATGCAAGACATCACTGACACTCAGTCCATTGTGATGAGATCAACTCTTTGAAATGCTTATGATGGTGAACATGGTGAGATGATGCCAATCTTGGTCATTCGTGATGGTGTGCATGCACCCCATGGTGACATCATTCTGAAGCAAACTCTTGCCTCTGTTATATCCAGTGCATTCGCTCAGTTCCTTCATCCAACTCATCTGCTAACATGTGTATGGTCTTCTTGGGCACAGCTGAATCGACACATACTGATGCATAGTATCCATGTTGATCTTCAAGTTTTTGTTGGTGGTCATGTGCATTAGCTTTCCGAACTACATGTTTAGCTCCAATTGGACTTGCTTCTTGTCTTTGGCTTGGTGAGTTTGTTGAATGGGTTGGATTGCATGTGTGCGCACAATGACATGAATGATACTGAATCCCTTGCATGCGGTTAACAACACTACTCACCATGTCTAATCTGTGCCAGCTACTAGGATGGATCTTGAACTTGTACAGGCGTAGTTTCATCTGTTATTGCATGTTACACCCACTGTTGTTCCTGTTCATGCTGCAACTCATTCGTCTATCTGTGCAGCTTCATGTTCTTCCTTGAGTTGTTGCTTCAACACACGCAATTCCTTCTTTGTTCCATTCTCTGTCTTCATGCAATCTTCATGTCACACCACCACCTCAAGCCTGAGTCTCCCAAGTTTCTTTCATCATCAATGGATCTTCTTGATCTTGCAACTTTGTTGCACCCTTGTGTTGTCAACAACCTTCCTCTTGCATTCATTGCATTAACTGTGTTCACTGCATTCATTGCATTCGCTACACTCGTTGCATTGGCTATGTTGCCGTCAACTTTTTTTCATGATGTTTCTCATTGTGATATCTTGTTGTTCTTGTGTATGAACAACTTGATGTCTTTGTGAGTAGGCAAGCTCATACACATTTGATCGACTACATCTTTAGGTGTGCTCTAAGCGGTGTCTTCGACTCTGCCCTCTTGGAAGCCATTGCACCTGCACTGTTGAGAGACAGATGAACACCCTTTAATACCTGGAGACATGGCAATACTCATGGCAAGAAATCCATCAATAGAAATTCAAAATAAACTTGAGAACTCACTTGCAACATACCTATGTGAATGATGATGAAGGTTGCATAATTTCGACGGGGAGGTCGCGAGGCTAACTGCCAAGACTATGCAAGGCATAGTTAGGGTTACTGGGAGACTAACCAACTGCTATAACTGCACAATTCATAGTCCAGTATGGTTGCTAACTGTTGGAATTTCGCAATGCACAATCTCATGTGGCAATGGTTGCAGCCTTAGTGACTGCATTATGCAATTTTCTAGGCCAACAGTCACTATCCCTCAAAAAATCAAAAAACAGTCCTGGGGGATAGTCACTGGGTAGAAATGCGCATTTCCTGAGAGCAAGATAGAGCCTTCCCTCTCTGGAATGTGCAATGTTGTCTTGGTGAGGCAGAGTCCGGGCCAAGGCTGCACAGAGTCACCGATGGGCAACTGAAAGTGAATGTGAGTGTGAATGCACGGTGATACTAAGTGTAGGTATAAGTGAATGATCATTCATACAAATGATGAATGACGAATTCAGAAAATGGAACAACATGCATGTGGGTGAGGTGACTCACCAAATCGGCAACCATTCGTGACAAATAGTTTCATGCATGCGACAATAATGAGATAGCAATGAAAACTAAAACAATGCTAGGACAAGCTAATATACATGTAAATGATAGCAAGTGCTCACTGAAATCAACAAAACAATACTCAAACAAGTGAAAACAGAAAAGGCAACAAAAATGCAACACAAGGCATGGGAAGTGAGCTTACCCCAAAACAGCTGAGCTGAATGTGCCGATAGCTCCTAGATGTGATGTGGGATGTCAGAGTTGCAAGTTTGATGTGAGGAATGAGATCTACAGTGTCTGGTTGATGAGTTTTGATAATATTGAGGTTGTGATGCGCATGCCACAAATATAGGGAAAGTGACACTTGGTGGGAGGTTTCTTAAAAGATCCTTGCATGTAACCTCCAACTGCTTTAAAAATATCCCTAAAACAAGAGATTCCTGTGCATGTTAACTTGGGAGAAGTAACCCATGCATGCAAGTCAGTTTTTTTCTGTCCCGAAAGGAACTAGTCAACTTAGTTGCACATGCAAGAGAGTGTTCGACTACTGGGATCCCAACTAACTATGCATAGCCCTTATTCATTTAAGAGGTAAAAGAGGGATCCCAACTTATTAAGAGAAAAATAGGTTGTTCCTGTAAAGAAGTAGTTTATTATACCTCTGACATGCCTATTAAAGATTTCCCCCTCACCTTACTCTACTTGACTGAGATGACAACGGTTAACCCAAAAGCAACAGACTAGAGTAGTTGACACTAGTTAGCGCACAAGCATTGTGTTTCCACCAAGGTTCACTTCAAACAGTATGTATTTTCCATTGACGTATCATGGACTGAAAGTAACAAGTTCTTCATACAAAGGGAGGATGATAGATAACCAAGTAGTGATAGCAACACACGACCTCTTGTACTTTACCCAGCTTGCTTCAAGACCCATACATGGTTTCATGTGAAACTATCCTATGAAACGAGACAAGCGAACTAACAAACAACAAAGCATAGAAATAGCAAAAGGAAAAGTGAAAGAAGAGCAAGTAAGAAAACAAGCAAATAGATAAACAAACAAACAAAGCAAGTAAGCAAAAAAACATGCAATAAAACAACTCAAAAGAAAACGTTACTCCTACTCCTAAGCTAATAGTGCATGGGTCATCTCATGTGAAGTGATACTTCTAACGTAGCCACTGACACATTGGTTGACCCATGTTGCTGAAGGCATGGTTCGTGAACAAGACAGCTGTGTGAACCAACAAACAAGAATGATGTAACAGTGAAAACAAAAACATTCCTAGCTTACAATTGACCAAAAAACAAAGATGAGTGAAAGTGCATGACATGCATTCTATGGTGCTTCCATGATGTTGTGCTACACTGCATGTAGATGCTGAGTGTATGCATTCTCTTGACTATGACATGCAAGGAAATGTGAGAAAGGTAGACCACTTGTTTTTTGCATGTGTGCTTGTTGTGTAAGATTTCTCCAATGCATGAGCGATGGGATCATGTAGTTTGAGAGGAGGAAGAAAAATATGGGTATTTGGTTGATGTTCAATGCAAAGCAGAGAGTGATGAGGATCCATGAGTGTTTCAACAATTTCTTGACCCAAAGTGAAACAAACCTCAGGACAGTTAGGGCCTGACATAACCATCAACTCGGGCCGAAGTGCCTCGACAGTATGCGAGGTTTCGACCTCATTGACTGACAGATCATCATGGACCAGTGTCTTGGATATATTAGGAATGGTTGACTCAACATCATGATCAGATGAGGAAGTGAATAGATCATGACAACCAAGATCAAAAAATCTTGGATGTTTGTCAGCCTCCTCATGATTGGATGAATCAGGCAGAGTGGTAGATGAGAAGCAAAGATGTTCACCCTTTGTGTTTTCAAGAAATATAAATGATAGATTGAATGGATTTTCTCAGGAATATGTGTCCTCTCTACACTGTAATGATAGATTGACATTCGAGGTGTCTTGTGAATGATCGGAAGTAGAAGCATCAAGAAATGAGTTTTCACAGGGAAAACCATTAATTGTAGAATCATAAGGGATATTAGGATGAAGTAGATGAGGAGCGGCCGATAGGGAGTCACGCTTCACTGTGGGCACTTATTTAGATTCCTGCACACACTCATCATGAATGATGGTGCAAGTTGGTTGCATAAAACCAACTCTATCAACATCTTGATCCTCATTCACAGTAGCTGAGGAGTTCAGAATGGAAGAACAAAAGATAGTACAAGCCAGAGGATGAAAAAATGCGAGGACGGAGGTCAAGGGAATCAATCCATGTGACAACTAGTATGGTTTCAAGCTAAATCTGTGCAAATATCAAGAGCACATGGGGTGGGAGGATGTGATAGTTCAACCGAGGTGTGTTTATGATCTCCCACATCACTCCGTAGTGGTGGATCTGTTTGATGAGGTGAAGGTGGACAATCAATTGTGACAACAAATGTGCCTGCCCATAATTGCACAGCTCCATCACTGAAGTGTGTTGAGAGGGGTTTGGCTATGTGAAGAAGATACTCAAATCTTCCATCAATAAATTCCCAATCAATATCATCTTCTAGGAATCGATATGCAGGATTACAAAAGCACGTGTAAAATTTTTCAATTGATTCATCCAACGCTTCTCATAATTTCATAATTTCTTTATTGAGTGCTTGATGGTCAAACTGATTGAAAGTATGGTCTATCTCTACAACTAGATGAGCAAGAGAATGAATGGATATTTCAAGTAGTGTGGCACATCAGTGCGTTGGGTGTCCTCAAAGAGTGTAGATGAATAGTGTGCAACTCATGTAGTCTTCAAAGAATCCATGTCTTTCACATGAGCCTACAATGCCGACCGCTTGCCTTACCAAGGCTATGTAGCCTCCACCATCAAATGTTTTATGAGACAAGTTATCCGAGAGCTTTTTCTGGATGATGAAATTGTTTCCATAACACACACATTCAAGAGGAGAAAATCGGTAGTTAGTCATGATAGATGTGTAGATATTCGAAAGAGATGTGAGGACTTAGCTTGTGATCCGGCCCTCCTTCTAGCACCAAAATGTTGATGGTGCTAGACCCACCAACATGTCAAGGGGATCTCCCCGGTAAGAATTCCCAATTAGACCTTAGATCGTTTGGTGTAGGAGTCCCAGTAGTGAGTCATAAGGTAATGATTTGACCGTGATGTCTCATAGAGGCATGTAAGATAACTCTATCAGTAGCAAAGGGTGTGGCCATTGTAGTGAGTTAAGGAAGGCGAATGAGAGGTTCTAACACATGGGAGGTGAGAATAGTGTGCCCCTTGGCAACCTATATGAGTACTCAGCTGAGAAGGGAATACATGAGCGAAGATGCATCACAAGTTGGAAAGCAGATCAGTGGGAAATCCAATGTGATGGTTAAACCAATAACCCATTTGCAACAAGATTCCTATAATCACATATGAAGTTGTTCATACACAATTATATAAGTTAAACAACATATATTGCTAAGAAACTAGAGCAGTCCAACTATAATAACAACATATCCTTGAAAATGTGTTGGCTCTTATTATGTAAAGAAGCGTAAGTCCCAATCATACAATACATTTATGTAAGCCTACTAGCCCCAATAGTGGA
The DNA here is from genome assembly GCA_000404065.3 of Pinus taeda. Lineage (NCBI taxonomy): Eukaryota > Viridiplantae > Streptophyta > Pinopsida > Pinales > Pinaceae > Pinus > Pinus taeda. The sequence goes on from APFE030872128.1 coordinate 21,527, forward strand.
ACATTATAGCCACATCCTCCTACTCCTCCAAAGAGATCTACTAGCTTTGTGCAGTGGAAAAGCCAAGGCGCATTACAATACTGTCCAAGCTTTCTCCAAGATAGTATTATCACAAGCTTGGCTAACTAAAGCCCTTACAATGAGTTATGAGGGATTATTTATAGCAAAGGGTGGGGTGGCCCTTAACATTCCCCTTTGTGACAGTTCATCTACCCTCATGATTCCTCATCTACTCTATGAATGTTACGTCCAACTAACTTCACTTACACTTGACATGACTTTACATTACAATACACATGAATTCATGTGAGACAACATGGCTTGAGCAAGCCATGCAAGACATCACTGACACTCAGTCCATTTTGATGAGATCAACTCTTTGAAATGCTTATGATGGTGAACGTGGTGAGATGATGCCAATCTTGGTCATTCGTGATGGTGTGCATGCACCCCATGGTGACATCATTCTGAAGCAAACTCTTGCCTCTGTTATATCCAGTGCATTCGCTCAGTTCCTTTATCCAACTCATCTGCTAACATGTGTATGGTCTTCTTGGGCACAGCTGAATCGACACATACTGATGCATAGTATCCATGTTGATCTTCAAGTGTGTGCTGGTGGTCATGTGCATTAGCTTTCCGAACTACATGTTCAGCTCCAATTGGACTTGCTTCTTGTCTTTGGCTTGGTGAGTTTGTTGAATGGGTTGGATTGCATGTGTGCGCACAATGACATGAATGCTACTGAATCCCTGGCATGCGGTTAACAACACTACTCACCATGTCTAATTTGTGCTAGCTACTAGGATGGATCTTTAACTTGTACGGGCGTAGTTTCATCTTTTATTGCATGTTACACCCACTGTTGTTCCTATTCATGCTGCAACTCATTCGTCTATCTGTGCAGCTTCATGTTCTTCCTTGAGTTGTTGCTTCAGCACATGCAATTCCTTCTTTGTTCCATTCTCTGTCTTCAAGCAATCTTCATGTCACACCACCACCTCAAGCCTGAGTCTCCCAAGTTTCTTTCATCATCAATGGATCTTCTTGATCTTGCAACTTTGTTGCACCCTTTTGTTGTCAACAACCTTCCTCTTGCATTCATTGCATTAACTGTGTTCACTGCATTTGCTGCATTCATTGCTTTCGCTACACTCATTGCATTCGCTATGTTGCCTTCAACTTTTTTTCATGATGTTTCTCATTGTGATATCTTTTTGTTCTTTTCTATGAACAACTTGATGTCTTTGTGAGTAGGCAAGCTCATACACATTTGATCGACTACATCTTTAGGTGTGCTCTAAGCAGTGTCTTCGACTCTGCCCTCTTGGAAACCATTGCACCTGCACTGTTGAGAGACAGATGAACACCCTTTAATACCTGGAGACATGGCAACACTCATGGCAGGAAATCCATCAATAGAAATTCAAAATAAACTTCAGAACTCACTTGCAACATACCTATGTGAATGATGATGAAGGTTGCATAATTTCGACGGGGAGGTCGCGAGGCTGACTGCCAAGACTATGCAAGGCATAGTTAGGGTTGTTGGGAGACTAACCAACTGCTATAACTACACAATTCATAGTCCAGTATGGTTGCTAACTGTTGGAATTTCGCAATGCACAATCTCAGGTGGCAATGGTTGCAGCCTCAGTGACTGCATTATGCAATTTTCTAGGCCAACAGTCACTATCCCTCAAAAAATCAAAAAGCAGTCCTGGGGGATAGTCACTGGGTAGAAATGTGCATTTCCTGAGAGCAAGATAGAGCCTTCCCTCTCTGGAATGTGCAATGTTGTCTTGGTGAGGCAGAGTCCGGGCCAAGGCTGCACAAAGTCACCGACGGGCAACTGAAAGTGAATGTGAGTGCGAATGCACGGTGATACTAAGTGTAGGTATAAGTGAATGATCATTCATACAAATGATGAATGACCAATTCAGAAAATGGAACAACATGCATGTGGGTGAGGTGACTCACCAAATCGACAGCCGTTCGTGACAAATAGTTTCATGCATGCGACAATAATGAGATAGAAATGAAAACTAAAAAAATGCTAGGACAAGCTAATATACATGTAAATGATAGCAAGTGCTCACTGAAATCAAGAAAACAATACTCACACAAGTGAAAACACAAAAGGCAACAGAAATGCAACACAAGGCATGGGAAGTGAGCTTACCCCAAAACAGCTGAGCTGAATGTGCCGATAGCTCCTAGATGTGATGTGGGATGTCAGAGTTGCAAGTTTGATGTGAGGAATGAGATCTACAGTGTTTGGTTGATGAGTTTTGATAATATTGAGGTTGTGATGCGCATGCCACAAATATAGGGAAAGCGACACTTGGTGGGAGGTTTTTTTAAAAGATCCTTGCATGTAACCTCCAACTGCTTTAAAAATATCCCTAAAACAAGAGATTCCTTTGCATGTTAACTTGGGAGAAGTAACCCATGCATGCAAGTCATTTTTTTTCTGTCCTGAAAGGAACTAGTCAACTCAGTTGCACATGCAAGAGAGTGTTCGACTGCTGGGAGAAAATGTACATTTCTTGTTGGGAGTTGGACTGGATACCAAGGAGATTTACACAATTTCTAGACAGAGTAGCTGACTGCTACCCAAATTTGCGCAAATTCTGGGTTGAGCAGCCCTGCTGCAGAAAATTGCGCAATTCTTGTTGGCAGGATTACGTAATCTTGGAGCCCAATAGGCTACTTGAGAGCATTACACAATTTCTAGAGGGAAGGTTGGCTACCCTCCAAAAATGTACAATTTTCTTGGGGAAGTTGCTCAGCCTGCAGCTAGACCAAGTCGGGGTGAACATCTTGTGAGGGGAATTCATGAAGCTGTGATTGGCAGACTCCCTTTTTGTAAGAAAATCACTGAAGTTTATGAACCTGATGAATCAAGGCAAGATGCTGTGAAGGTTGGAAGGGAGGCTCTGAAATGAAACTAAGGAAAAGTTTTCGAGGGTGGTTGTAGCCACTACAACACCCTCCAAAACCGGTCAAGGTATTCCTAGGCCTCTCTGAATGGAACTTGAGACCACCTCTACCCCGGATTCTGAAATCCATCCGCCATCCAAAGCTCACAAACCAAAATAAACATCCCAACACGATGGCATCTGGAAAAAGATAAGGCTAGGATGAAATTCACTATCATACCCCAGCAAAACCATGCCACCGACAACAAGAGAATCATACACCAACATGCAAAGCCATACATGTCCAAACTAGCTAGGAAATCAGACATCCAAAAGGTTACATGCAAGTATTCCTATTGAATTTGTTTGAATCTTGCTTTCCTTCCTTGATCCTTTCTTTCTTTTCCTTTCCTTGATCCTTGCTTGCCTTCCTTTCCCTTTTCTTGCTTTTTCTTACTTGATCAAAAGTTAGAGTGCTCCAAGAAAATTCTAAGTGGCCAAGAGAGTGAGAGAGAGAGAGAGAATAATGAGAGAGCTCCAAAATTGAACTCGACAACAGCCATGAACTCATTATCGAAAGCCTTTTTGTACATGGGGCCTCTAATTTCTTCATTTTACGTTATTTTCCTTCAATTTACTCTTCACATGCAACATGTGACCTTTAACCTTACCTTTCTTCTAATTTCCTTCAATTTCATAAATAGACGTGCCAAAAATGCCTTTTTTCCATTTAATGCCTTAGACTTAGCCATTGCCAATTTTCCTTAGCCAAAACAAACATCTAGTGATGCCCACTAGGATATATTTTCCCATTCAGCTTGAAATAAGTGTCCCTTAATTGTGGTCTTAGTTTTCCTTTTTTAACTTTATTATATGAAATTTTCACCAGGGTTGTTACGAAACCCTCCCCCTTTGGGGAACACCATCCTCAGTGTTATATCACACCATGAACTTAGTAAAACCACTGAAAATAAAACATACTACCGATGGAGCTTTATAACTTAGCTTTATGTAGTATTTACAATGAAAGATTTGCTCAAAATAAAAACATCACGATAATCATGAATATATAACAATCATAATAATATGACACCCATACCACTTATTCAAGGTTTATAACTTAGTTCATGGCAGTGTTTACATCCATATACATATACATACATATATCAAAACATCAAGAACAAACAATGAAGGATATAGGGCCCACATCTCCCATGTACCTTCTTCATGCCAAAAGTTCTTCGACTTCACTTTAGCTTGCTCTATGGATTTATTCCTGAGCATAATATGTTTCCGCTACAATATGCACTCAGTCTCCAACTAGAACTCTCCTTCTTTCTCCACCTGTAATATAGACCAATCAATAACATGATCAACATACTTTATATACCTTTTAAGAAATGAAATATTGAAAACATCATAGACTTTCACTATTGAAGGCAGTGCAAATCGATATGTCACTGGTCCAATACTCTTAAGGATCTCAAAAGGCACACAATATCGTGGTGCCAACTTAGCACATGAACCTATCCTCAAAGTTATTTTCTTGGGCTTGATGTGAAAATACACATGATCCCCAACTCAAAACACCTTAAACAACTTGTTCCTATTTGGGTAGCTCTTATGCCTATCCTCCACTGCCTTTAAATTCTTGTTTATAACTTGCATTTCCTGCTCCATGTCTACCAACATATATGGTCCAATAAGTACCCTATTCACTTGATCACTCCAGTTGATGGGAGTGTTACAACTTCGTCCATAATGCCTCGAAAGGACTCATCGTCAATGACTCCTGATAACCATTATTGTATGCAAACTTAACCAAAGGAAGATACTCCTCCCATTTTCTCTATTGGTTCATCATGTACATCCTTAGCATATCCTCAAAAATCTTGTTGACCCTCTCATTCTGTCGATCTGTCTGGGGATGATAAGTTACAATGAAGGCAAAATATATACCCAAGCCTACAAATAACTCCTTCCAGAACATGCAAGTGAACTTCACATCTTTGTCCAACACAATCTTCTTTGGAACACCATGCAGTCTCAATATGTCTCTGATAACACTTGTGCTACCTCACTGGTTGAATATGTAGTCTTTACTAGAATGAAGTGAGCTACCTTGCTCAACCTGTCAACCATGACCATAATATAATCATGTTTCTTCACTATCCTTAGAAGACCTATGATGAAAGCCATGGAAATGGCCTCCCATTTCCATTCTAGAATCACAATAGGTTATAGTAGACCACCTTAATGTATGCATTCCACCTTTACCTACCCATAATCTAAACATCTAGCCACGAACTCTGCCACTTCCTTCTTTAGGTTCAGCCAATAGTAAAACTTATTTATCTCTGTCAACATCTTATGATGTCTTGGATGGCCCGAGTATGGATTGACGTGAAACTCCCTCAAGATAAACCTCTTGAGGTCACTGCAATTTGGCACATAGATCCTATCCCTAAATCTCACCAAACCATCTACCATGAGATGAGAGTCTAGATCTTGATCACCTGCACGTGTAGTTTTTTGTAAGCTATAAATGATCTCCATGTATTTGTCATCCCACTATCCTAAGTGCAAGAACCTATCCTGTAATAGTATCCCATAAGAGCTCACAGTTGTTATATGGTTTACCTATACCTTCCTGCTAAAATAATTTGCAACCTAGTTCTCCTTCCCTTTGATATATTTGATCTCGAAGACGAACTAACTAAGGGTAGCCAACCATTTAGCTTTCCTAGCATTTAGATTTGGCTGGTCAAAAAAATAACTCAACCCACTGTGATTTCTCATCAATGTAAACCTCCTATAGTAACCTATCAATCCCATTAATGATCTCACCTCATTTACATTCTTAGGAGCTTCCCACTCCATGATAGCCCTTATCTTTTCTGGATCCACTGAAATGCATTCCTTGGAGACAACATGCCCCAAAGTAATGTAACTTAGTCTAAAAGAATTTTCACTTTCTAATCTTATCATACAACTGATGTTGTCTTAGCAAGCTCAACACTGCTACTAAATGCTCGACATGTTCCTCCTCATTCTTAGAATATACCAGTATGTCATCAATGAATACAATAAGAAACTTGTCCAGATAAGGACGCAACACACTATTCATCAATCCCATAAATGTAGTTGGAGCATTAGTCAAACTAAATGGAATAGCAACAAACTCATAATGCCCATACCTATTCCTAAATGTAGTCTTGAAGATATCCTCTTCCTTGATGTGTATGTGATGGTATCCTAATCTCAAGTCGATCTTAGAGAATAGTTCTCCTCCCTTTAAGTTATCAAACAAATTATCAATCCATGGATAAGGGTACCTTTTCTTGATTGTTACTTTTTTCAGATGCCTGTAGTCAATGTACAATCTAATAATACCATGTTTATTCTTCACAAACAACATTGGTGCACCCCAATGCGATACACTCAGCCTAATGTACCCCTTGTCCAACATTTCTTTCAGCTGCAACTTTAACTCAACCAACTCAAGTGTGCTCATCCTATAAGGTTCTTTTGATGCTAGGTCTGCCCCTAGCACAAACTCAATTGAAAATTCTACCTCCCTATGAGGTGGAAACTATGTAGTGTCTTCAAGAAATACATCTTGAAACTCCTGCAAAACTAGGTATCTTCTTAAGACATATTCATCCACAGCCTCCTTACCCTTTTCACTAGAAATGTGTACTGCAAACATCACATAAACATTCCTGTGTGTACGCTTAACCTTGATAGTCATAATCATCATCACTAATGTAGGCTTCTCCTTTCCCTACAAAGTTCTCTTTTACCCAATACCATCCAAACACTCAATGGACTTGTCGAAGAAATGGAATTTGGTTCTGTCAAGGTGTATCCAATCCATACCCAAAATCATGCTATATGATCCCAATGGAAAGACATCCAAGTGTACTACTCTATGCATACTGTTTAACTCAAATGCACAAGTTGTTACCCAATGGTGAACTCACTTCTTTGTACGTGTAGCCAACTGTACCAACCAAGATTTTGCATGCACTTCTTTTCTCAAACCACACTTATGCACCATGTTTGGATGAATATAACTATAGTTAGATCTAGGATCAATCAAAATAGAAACAACTTGATCAAAAAGCTTATTGTCCATCTCAATCATCGATGCCTAAGGATCTTCCTTCCTATTTTCCATAGCTGCATAGATCTTAGGAATGCTATGTCCAATATCACCACTATATGCACCTCATGAGCACTATATATTTTGGGTGTACCACCACTCTAATATTGTACACAACCCTTCATAGAATGATCCTTATCACATATGCAACACTAAAATGGTTCTATACCACCACCTCTAGCTTTCTTCTCTCCACATCCCTTCTCATCTGTATTGAATCCTTTTAAGGAACTACATTTTCTTTCTCAATTGCATATTTAGGTCTTCCTTTCTTTGGTGGTCATTTTCGTTTAGCTTTCTCATTTCCTTTCAAGTCACATTTACGGTCGACTTTGCGCTTCGACCACTCATAACAATGCTTCAAATTTTGGATGTCATTATCCAATGATTTAGGCTCATCAAACTCAATCCAGTCTCTGTATGCTACTAGCAGTCCACTGATAAATCTCTAAAACTTAGCCTTCTCCTCCTTGAGGTAAGACACATATCTCAACATCTCCAAAAATCTCCTAGTATACTCCTCATTTGTCATAGAACTGATCTGCAACTCATAGAACTACTTAGCTTTGTCATCATAGTACCTCTCCAACAAGTACTTCTTCTTGAAGAGTGTTCCAAATGCATGCCAAGTCAAATAATCTTCATCAATACCTTTAACATTCTTTACATCTTCCCAAAAGATATCTACTTTACATTTGAGACTGAAAAGGGTTATCCTTGCTTTCATATTTTCTAAATAATCATGTAATCTAAAGAATTTCCTCATGCCAAACAACCATGCCTATACATCCTATGATTTCTTCATCTCTACATTAAAGGTAGGTGGATTAGATTTCTTTAACTCATCCAGAAAGTATCCCCTACCACTCCTCTTGTAAGGATGGTAACACTCACGATCATGATACCTCTCAGAACCAAAACTAGAATACCTATGTCAAACACCTCTCCTATTCATACTATCCAACAACCTGCCATGTTTGATCATGTCAGATCTATCTAACCTATGCCCACCATAAGACCTATGTCTACTAGGAGACCTACTGCCATATACCCCTTTAATTCTAACCTCTTGCCCATGGCTGATCCAAAGTGGCCCACGTTGCTGCAATTCTGATAAACGTTGAAGTAGTATTGCATTCACCTCTACTTATTTCTATTGTGCCTGCATGATTTTATCATTGTCCAATTTTCCACTCCTTATTTCTTCCCGCAAGATTCTCAATGTGTTTGCCAAACCGAAAGAATGCCCAACACCACACTACTCATCTGATGCATAGGGAGATTCTATGTAGTCTACCACCTTGCTAGCCATTGATCTCATTCCTACAAGACATACTATGTCAGCTAAATCAAATCAAAATAAATTAATATACCTTAGCATAATTCTGGGAGGATACCTTATCTGCAAGATAATCAAATCAGTGTGATACATATATAACATAATTATAAAAACATATAGACATATATTAAATAAGTGTATCAACACATAAACACCATTCTATATAGGCTCCAATCATCAATGCAAGGCCACATCCACAATGCATGTTGTGGCCTCATGCATGACAACAAGCAATACTCCATTGCACACAATGCCACTTGCAACTATCAGAATGCATAAGCAATGCCTAATCAACTACACATACATATGAACCCATGTAGTCAAGCATAAGTGATAAATTCTTGTAATCAACCTACAAGTATTATACATGTAATAAAAACATTCAAGAATGCACCTAACATACAAGGATGTAGTCAAGCAACCAATAATCAACATGCAACTAGCCATATACTTCCAATGATGCTTCCCACAAAATCACATCAAGTTCCTCATGACAACCTTACTACAATCATGAACAACATGCTACAATGAAATAAGCACATGGAATATAAGTGCAAGAGGCACACATCCAACTAACATGCATTCATGACCAACACACACCAATCATCCGATTCGAGTGGTGAACCATGCTCTGATACCTATCTCTAACACCCCCTCCTAGGACTAACCAAAGTGACCATGCCAACCAGGGTAAACATGACAAGAGAGGGTACTATGATTAGATTCGACCTCCTATGTGACCTTAAGGAAGTTGAATCGATGGAACATCACAAACAGCCATCCAACATCATTAAGAGAACCATCAACATACAAGTCAACCACTATGAAATCATGTCCCTAGGAACCACCACTATTTTGGATCTCTTACTCCATAGTCCCTCTCATGCTATGGGCAAGGGAGTGACTAACAACCTAAAATCGCTCTAACAGGCCTTCCTGCCAGCAACTATGGACTAAAATTACTATTTTTTTGCCAGCGACCCCGGGATTTAAGCCACTTTTCTAGCCCATAATCTTCGCCTCTACCCAGAAATTCTTATAACCTTCACAATTCATTAAATACATGATAATAATGTTGATCAATCAAAACCAACCTGAGGACTAGGCTCGAGAATCGCCAACCGGGGTTGTCAAACACTTGGAATCAATGCAACCTAGAGGTCTAGGATACAAGATAGAACATAAATGACTAAAACAACTTATGAATCATAACCAAGAGGATCAACTCCTTCTCCATTGAACTACTAAATCATCAATTATGTCTTGCAGACATCCATTTAACAATTACAGGTAAATACATGAAATAACCATCACATGAACCAGTCATTTAACCATTCTTATAACCAACATAAAACCATGTAAATTTCATAGATGAGAAAACCAATAAATGTACATATAAATCAGTGCAAAAGTAAGAGATCTTAACTTTTATTAATCATAGGAAAGTCCAACCATGTTCGAGACTTCCATGTACCACCTAACCATCGACATGGTTGAACCAAATCTCTCTTTCATCCAGTGACCCCCGTGTCATATTCCAAGCATGAATGTGGGATCTCATAGAACAACCAATCGAAAAACAACCAAGGGAATCTAGAGGTTAAACCATGTCCACCCTCATCAAACCATCATCACACCAAAACGGTGCTCTGGTCATGACCAAAAGAACATTGGAATGCCATCTAGAATCCATCACTATCCTTCAGGAATTTTTCATCTCCTTGCCTCTAAGGCTTTACCATAATCCAAACCTGGATCTCTATGCCCTAAACCAATACATATCCCTCAAGCTTTACCATCCATCCCACCAAAATTGGTCATGGGATTCCTGGACCTTTGCGAATGGAACTTGAGACCACCTTCGCCCCGGATTTTGGAATCTAACAACCAAAGCTCAAAAATCAAAATAAACATTCAAACACCATGGAATCTCAGAAAAGGAAAGGCTAGGCTGAAATCCACTAACATACCCCACCAAAACTATGCCACCAACAACAGCAGAACCATACACCAACATGCAAATCCATGCATGTCCAAACCATCTAGGAAATCACACATCCAAAAGGTTACCTGCAAGTATTCCTACTAAAGCTTCTTGAATCCTCCTTTCCTTCCCTGATCCTTGCTTTCTTTTCCTTTCCTTGATCCTTGCTTGCCTTCCTTTCCCTTTGCTTGTTTTTCCTTCCTTGATCCAAAGTTAGAGTGCTCCAAGAAAACTCTAAGTGACAAAAAGCGTGAGAGAGAGAGAGAATAATGAGAGAGCTCCAAACATGAACTTGAAAAAAGCCATGAAACGATCCTCATAAGCCTTTTTATGCATGAGGCCTCTAATTTCTTCATTTTCCATTAATTTCCTTCATTTCCTCCTCACATGCAACCTATGACCTTTCACCTTACTTTTCTCGTAATTTCCTTTATTTTCATAAATAAATGTGCCAAAAATGTCCTTTGGCATTTTAATGCCTTTGTCTTAGTGTTTCCAATTTTTCTTAGCCAAAACACACATCCACTGATGCCCACTAGAATATATTTGCCCAACATTTAGCTTGGAGTAAGTGTCCCTTAACCGTGGTCTTATTTTTCCTTTATTATAGGTTGTTACACTCTGCCCAACATATCCCACTTTTTGTGCCCCCCAAGCACTATATTTGAGGCATACCACCTTGATTCTACAGACAACCTTTCCTTCAATGATCTTTTCCACAAGTCAAACACTATATAGTCTTCAAGCCTGCATCTTAGTTATGATCCTTGTATCATTGTCCGTGCCCTCTATTAGATGCATTGAACTTATTTAATGGCACTCCATTCTCTTTATTACATGTGCACTGAGGTATTTCTCACTTCTTGTTCCATTTTCCTTTGTTCGTTACATCACCTTTCGAGTCTGTCTTAGTCTCATATCGTCACTTTGAGTATTCATAGTAATGCTTCAACTTTTGGATGACCTCCTTGAATGATCTATGCTCATCAAACTCAATATGATATTTGAATACAATCTATAATCCACTAATGAATCTCTGAATATTGGCCTTCTCCTCTATGAGCTAAGGCACATATGTCAGTAGCTCCAAGAACTTGCTACTGTATTCCTCATTTGTCATCAATCCCATTTTAACTCAAAATTATTTTTCACTGTCATCAAAGTATCTCTCTAATAGGTGTTTCTTCTTAGATACCCTCTTGAACTCACTCTAAATCAATTTCTCGTCATAAATACCTCTGGTTGTCTTCACATATTCCCACCAAATATCTATTTTACCTTTAAGACTAAATGTAGCTATAATGGCTTTCATGTTCTCTAAATAATCATGTAACCTAAAGAACTTCTTGATACGAAGCAAACATGGCTCTACATCATGCGGTTTCCTCATCTCTACATCAAATGTAGGTGGATTTTCTTTCTTAAACTCATCTTGAAAGTATGCGTTGTCACTCCTCATGTAAGGATGACAATAATAATGATCGTAGTACTTAATTGAAGCTAAACAGGAATAGTACCTGTGTCCACCACCTCTACTATACGAAGTATCCAACAACCTACCATCTCTCACTGTGTCATATATATTTGATCTGTGACCACCACGAGACCTGCTACCATATGCCCTATTAGTTCTTTCCTCCTGCCCACGCATGATCCGAGGTGGTCATTTTTGCTGAAATTCTGACAAACTCTGATGTATCACTGCATTTACCTCTACTTGTTTCTCCCTTTCTTGTATGATTGTGCCATTTTCTACCATACAACTCCTTATTTCTTCCTTTAAGATTCTCATTGTGTCTATGAAATTAGAAGAGCACCCAAAACCAAGCTGCTCATCTGATCCATAAGGAGAGTCTTGGGAACTATAGTCTACCATCTTGCTAGTCATATTTGTTATTCTTCCTACAAGTTATATCATGTCAGCTAAACCAAATCACAATAGACAAATGTAACTTAGTATAGCTCATGGAGGATACCCTATCTGCAAGCTGAACAAATCAGCATACTACATGTATAATAGAATCATGACAACAGATATACATATAGTACATAAGCATATAACCATATAACCATCATTCTAGCTAGAGTCCAGTCATCAATGCATGATAATATCACTACACATACCATGACCTCATGCATGACAACAACCACCACACCACTTTACACTTGACAACATGTTAATACTAATGTGCATAGGAAATGCATAATCAACCATACACTCATGATGGCACACTCCACAAAGACACCATCAACTTTCCATGGCTACCTCACTACAACCATGACCCATACCATACTAATGCAACAAGCATATGGTTTTACAATAGAAGAAACACATATCTAGTTGACATGAATGCAAAACCAACACATATCCCATCTAGTTTGAGTAGGAGAAACATGCTCTGATACCACTACGTAACACCCTCATCCCATATCTACCCAAGTAACCAACAAACTAGGTAAACATGAGATGAAAAGTTACTATGATATGATTCAACCTCCTGAAACACATTAAGGAAGTGGAATTGATGGAATGACACCATACAGACATTCCACAACAACAACAAGACTCTTAGGAATAATCCCCACTTCTCAGGTAACTAGTCCTTGAGTCCCACTAAGTATTTTTGACTAAATAACCCCAGACTCTCCCATGCTATGGGCATGCCAGTGTCAAGAGGGCTCTGGAAGCTCCCATAACATGGTATACTACCATCCAGGAACTATTTTTCTCAGTGTTGTGCCAACGTCTCTAGGATTTGAGCCACTTTTTTAGGTCCAGAACCCAGGCCACTACCCAAAATTGAATGACACCTTCATAATAAAAATATAACAAGGGAATGATCATACAAATGCAATTACTCGAACAAGCCCTTGACTGGAGCCCTACTGGCCATGATAGGTGTGAACAACAGATCTAAATATAAGGGGTTCATACTCATCTGAGAATTTCTAAGAAGCAATGATGCCTCAACACATTAGCTCCCATTTCATCCATTAGCCCATAGATACAATGTCCATTCATTTACAAGTGAAAACATGATGAGATCCATACATAGTTACTGTCATAATACATGATCATGACCAACAAAATAACCACAGAAATACCAAGGAAACGACAGCCATGTGATCCACGTATAAACCATTACAATAGTAATAAAATAACAAGGATAAATGACTTGATATTAATGATGAAATGACTGACTAGTTGCTGGACTTCCACGAACCATCTGACTATAGACATGGTTGAGCCAAAAATCCCTTCAGCCAGTCAGCCCCGTGCCATAATCCAAGCATGAATGTGGGTTCTCATAAAACACATTAATACAAAACCATATAGGGCTTCTAGAGGCCATCCAACTCAACCCATCAAACAATGATTCCACCTCACGATTGAGCATGAAAAAACCATCATCAGATTGGTCTCTACCCAAGCCTTCCAAGGCTTAAGAGTGTTTGTTCCAACAAAGGATTCTAGGACTAGTAACTCAATCCATTGTTTCCACCAAGCTTCCAGAGCATTTGTCCAACCAAAGCTTTGAGGTCTAGGGACTCAACCACCAAAGGCTTCTAGAACATTTGTCCAACCAATGATTCCATGACTAGTAATTTAGCCCAAGTTGTTATATCGCTTTGATATTATTTTTCCAAATGAGGCTTCCAAGAACTAATAACTCAACCCAAGATAAAGGAAACTTGAGAACCAACCAAAAAAACAAAGAATCAAACCCATAACATCATGGCCATCCAGTAAATGGAAAGGTTAGGAAAATCCACTATCAATCTAGGCAATCCTCCATGCCAGTGACAGATCATGACCAATAAGCCATATGCATTTGCCATGCATGACAAAACTAGCGAGGAAAAAATACATGCAACTCGGTACTTGCAAGAAAAACCTATTGTAGTTGTTGATCCCGATGTCCTCTTGTGCTTTCCTACACTCCCTTTTCCTTCTTGCTCCAAAACTCCAAGTATACCACACCCTCCAAGAGTGCTCCAACAAAAATTTAAGTGTCCAAGAGTATGAGAGAGAGAAAATAGAGAGAGAGCTCCAAAACTGAGCTCACAAAAGTTTTTATACTGATCCTCAGAAGCCTTTTTATTAATGAGGCCTCTATTTTTCATTTTCCATTATTTTCCTTCGTTTTGCTCCTCACATGCAGCGTATGACCCTTCACCTCCATTTTCTCCTAATTTCTATTATTTTCATAAATAAATGTGCTAAAATTCCATTTTACCTTTCCAAAGCTTTAGCCATTGCCTTTGCCAATTTACTTAGCCATTAATCAACCATAAAGAATCCATGTCACTATGATTTTGCCTAACATTTAGCTTCGTGTCCCTCAATCATGGTTATTATTTTACCTTTATTAGCATTTATTACATGGAATTTTCACTAGGGTTATTACAAAACCGTCCCTCTTGGTGGAACACCATCCTCGGTGTTCAACAAAACCTATAACCACAAGACTACTGTAAGAAAAACATACTACTTATGGAGCATTATAACTTAGCTCGTTGCAATATTTACAATGATCATCGTGCTAACAAGAAAAACCAACATGACAACATAACAATTATAACATCATAATGACATGACACCCATATCGCTTATTTGACCTTTATAACCTAGCTCATGGCAGTATTTGCATGCATATACATATGCGCATATAGCAGACACCACCAAATCTGTACCAAAAACCTATAGCAAAGACATATACCAAAACATAAACCAAAACATCCTATCAACCAGCAAAAAAGGAAGGATACATAGCCCACATCTGATCCACCATCTCCCATGTAGCGTCATTGGGCCCAAAGTGCATCCATTACACCTTAACCTGCTCGATTGCTTAGTTCAAAAGCATGAGCATCTTTCTCTACAAAATGCACAGTAGCTCTAGCTGGAGTTATCCTTGTGGCTTCACATGCAATATATATCAGTCAATCACATAATCAACATCTTTAACATACTTCTTAAGAAATGACACATGGAAAACATCATGGAATTTCACTCTCGGAGGTGGTGCAAGTTGATAGGCTACTGACCCAATCCTCTCAATAATACTTAAGGGTTCACAAAACCAAGGTGCTAGCTTGGCACATGATCCAATCCTCAAGGATATCTTCTTTGCTTTGATGTGGAAGTACATTTGTTCCACAATTTGGAACTCCTTGAATAACCCATTTTGACATTCATAGCTCTTCTGCCTATCCTATGCTATTTTCAAAATTTTATTGATTACCTACATTTCTCACTCTATGTCTACCAACATGTTTGGTCCAGTCAATGCATTATTAACTGGATCACTCCAACTAATGGGAGTATTACAACTCTTCCCATACAATGCCTCAAAGGGACTCATCCTTAGCGACTCATGGTACCCATTGTTATAAGTGAACTCTATGAGTCGAATATACTCTTCCCACTTCCACTACTAATGCATCACATACATCCTCAGCATGTCCTCCAATATCGTCATCACCCTCTGTATCTATCCATCTGTCTATGGATGATGAGTTGTACTATAGGCCAACTTTGTGCCCAAACCTACAAATAACTCCTTGCAAAACTTGGAAGTGAACTTTGCATCCCTGTCTAACACAATCTTCTTCGAAACTCCATGCAATCTAACCACATCTCTGACGAACACCTATGTTGCATCACTAGTTGAGAATATAGACTTCACTCAAATGAATTGTGTTACATTTTTCAACCAAACCTCCACTACCATGATGGAATCATGCTTTCTCACTATCCACGATAAACCTGTAATAAATTCCATGGAAAAAACCTCCCATTTCCAATCTAGAATCACAATTGGCTATATTATTCCACCTGGATGCTTACACTCTACCTTCACCTGCTAACAATCCAAGAACCTAGCCACAAACTCTACTATGGTTCTCTTCAATTTTGGTCAATAATATAATTTATTCATTTTTGTCCATGTCTTCAGATAACCTAGGTGACCCAAATGTGGTTTCAAAGGAAACTCCCTCAAGATCATCTTCTTGAGGTAACTGTTATCCACACATATATCCTGTCTCTAAATCTAACCAATATGTCTACCATGATACAATAGTCCACATATTGTGCACCTACATCTATACCTTTACTTGTACCACTATCTATACATTTACCTGTACCTGTACCTATACCACCACCTATAAATGCATCTGTACTACCACCTGTACCTATAAATGTACTACCACTTGTACACATACCTATACCACTAGCCGAACTCCACTACAACCTATGCACAATCTTCATATACATTACATCCTACTCACTTTCCTGTAAGATCCTATCTTGTAATTCTACCACATAGGAGCTCATATTTTATGATTGATTTACCTATATCTACTTGCTAATAACATCTGTCACCCTATTCTCTTTGCCTTTGATATACCTTATCTCAAAATTGAACTCACTGATCGTGGCCAACTACCACACCTACCTTCCTTCTAGATTCGATTTTTCAAATAGACACCACAAACCACTATGATCACTCATCAATACAAACCTCATACCAAGAGGATATTGCCTCTACATCTTCAATGCATGTATGATCGCAGTCAAGTCAAGATCATGTGTTAGATATTTCTACTCATGCTCATTCAACTTTTGTGACTCATAGCACACTACCTCTCCTTCCTAAATAAGGACTACACCAAGTCCCCTCTTGTAAGAATTTGTACATACTACAATTTCTTTGTCCTTATCAAAAATATTTAACACTGATACATGTGTCAACAACTACTTGAGATACTAAAAAATAACTGCACACTCCTTTCTTGATTCAAACATCTTACCTTTCCTCTATAATGATGTGATAGGATAAGCAATCTGCAAGAAGTTCCTGATGAACCTCCTACCAACCACATGAAATATATCACTTGATCCACATTCCTAAGAGATTCCCACTCCATGATAGCTCTTACCTTCTCTAGGTCCATTCCTATGCCATCCTTGGAAACCACATGTCCCAAGCAGTGTACCTCAATTTGAAAGAAACTACACTTCATGAGCTCAATATACAACTGACGCTCTCTCAATAATCTCAACACTATTGCTATATTCTCGGCATGATCTTCTTCATTTTTTGAATATACCAATAATCATCAATGAACACAAAAACAAACTTGCCTAAGTATGGATGCAACATAGTATTCATCAAACACATAAAGGAAGATAAAGAATTAGTTAAACTGAATGGAACAACAACAAACTCATGATGCCCATACTTGGTCCATAAATTTGTCCTATAGATGTCTTCTTCTTTAATGCATACCTAATTATATACGGACCTTAGATAAATATTCAAGAGCATTTCTTTTCCCTCCAACTAATCAAACATGTCATTAATCCTCGATAACAAATACATGTTCTTGATGGTCACTTTGTTCAATTTCCTGTAATCAATGCATAATATGAGAGTACCATCTTTCTTCTTCACAAACAATATCGGTGCTCCCGATGGTAATACACTTGGCCTAATGTACCCCTTGTCAAGCATTTCCTTCAACTACAACTTCAACTCTACCAACTGAGGTGTACTCATCCTATACGGTGCATTTGATGTCAGAGATTCTATTTACACCAATTCAATAGAAAGGTCTACTTCCTTGTGAGATTGAAAGTCTAAAATATCCTAAGGAAATACATCTTCAAACTACTGTAGAATTGGGAACCTTCTCAAAACATCTACATCCTCAATTTCCTTACCTTTATCACTAGAAATGTGCACTGCAAATAACACACACCCTTTGTTGTGGCTACGCTTGGTATGCATAGTTGTCACCATTCCAACTGATGTTGCTTTTTACCCCACAAGAATCTCGATTCTCCATTTCCAACCAAGCTCGCAATAGCTTTTTCATAACAATCCACATTGGTTCTATGAAGGTACAACAAATCCATCCCCAACCACATATTGTATG
>APFE030872134.1:0-10795 GCA_000404065.3 Pinus taeda
TTTCCCAAAAAACGTCGTTTAGGGCCTCAAAACGGCTCTGGAAGTTTAGGACCCAAAAAAACTGCTAAAAATAGTAAATTGTGCTACAATTACGGAAACTAAAAAACTGAAGGAGACAGTTGCGGGGGTCCAAATGGGATAGGTGGGTGGCCACCAATATCCACCTGGATCAAACTTGCCACGTTTCTCTTAGGAGAGATTTTTTTGAAGAATTCATTCACAATTTTGATGGAGAAGTATACTCTGCGGACAAGGAAAAACTCAAGCGATCAGGACTTCGCACCGTTAGGATCAAACTACGTGGTCTTCTAGAATTTATTCTGCATTATGTTTGATTTCTCCAA
Source organism: Pinus taeda (assembly GCA_000404065.3). NCBI lineage: Eukaryota > Viridiplantae > Streptophyta > Pinopsida > Pinales > Pinaceae > Pinus > Pinus taeda. The sequence continues at coordinate 345 of APFE030872134.1, forward strand.
GAGCATAGGAGAAAATTATTGTATTGGGTCCACATCTGCAAACAAGGACACTCCTTTAATATGTTTGATGGAAAGGTTTAGGTCAAAAAAGGATCAAATCACTCACATGTCAAGATTGGGATAGAAGAAGAAATACATCTGAAGCTACAAGGAACCTCTGCTTGTGCACAAAAATTTTCATACAATTCTCACTATGATGAAGGTACATTTCCATCAAGTCTCTTATGGCATGCTAGATTTGGACACTTGAACTATGACAACCTTCATTTGATGAAGAAAAATGGTGTTACTGGTTTGCCTACAACTCCTAGGAAACTTAAGTAATCTGATTCACATTTGATAAAGAACCCATACAATATTGTTGTGATTCACATTCCAGAGCACATAAAAAACTTGAACTCATTCAAGTCAATTTATGTGGCACAATGCATGTTCCTTCTGCAAATAGTAATAAATATATTATGACATTTATTGATGACTACACCAAAATGTGTTGGGTTTATTTATTGAAGAACAAATCCAATCATTTTCAAACATTCAAGAAATTTCATGCATGGATTGAAAATGATACAAAATCTCATATTGGCTATATTCGCATTGATAATGGAAAATAATACATGTCAAATGAAATTGAAAACTATCTTGCCAGCATGGGATCAACCATCAAATAATTGTGCCTTATAATCCCCAAGAGAACAAAGTAGTTGAAAGAATGAATATGATAATATTGAATATGGTGCATTCCATGGTATTTGTCAAGAATGTTAAATTGATGCTTTGGGATGATGCAGTTCTATGTGTTATGTATATAATGAATAGATGTTCATCTAATGCTATAAAAAACAAAACCCCCTATGAAATGTGCTATGGCCACATTCCCTCAGTGATGCATCTCAGGGTCTTCGGTTCCACTTGTTATTCCTTGATACCTAAGGAAAAAAGAAACAAACTCAATGGAAGGAGTTGCAAGTGTATTTTCTTGGGGTATTGAAATACCTCCAAAGCATATTATCTCTATGATGAAGTTAATAAGTTTATAATATATGTAGATGTGATATTTATTGAATCTTCCAAGACTGACAATGTTGTTGAGCAACATCTCGATCACTTCGATAGATTCAAATATGAAAAATACTTTCAAGAGTTTAAAAATCATATTCCACATCTTGAAGGGGGGATTCTTATAATGGATCAATCTATGGAATCTTCTTCTGAAGCACTCTCTCCCTTGCATGAAGCTCAAGCCACTAATCCATTTAACACTTTGAGTGATGTGATTGACATAATTTGGAGACTAAATATTGATTTAGTCCCAAATCAGTCAACTAAGTAGCCTGGGCCATCTCATAAAGTTATTCCAAAATAGCTGACAAAGCATCTTGAAAGTGTTCATGCTGATGAGATTGGAATGATAGGAACAAGGAGCTTAACTAGATAGAATGGAGGTGATGTAGACAATCCTGATTCACCTTTTGATATGGATGTTTCTTATGATTGTGAACTAAATTTGTCTACATATTTTGAGAAAATATCTTTCAAAGAAACTGCTTATCATGATGAATGGAAAGAAACAATGTAAAAATAATATGATTCCTTGATAACGAGTGGCACCTTCAATATGGTTAATCCTCCATTGGGAACCAAACCAATAGGCTACAAGTGGGTCTACAAGAAAAATTATAAAGCTGATGGCTCACTTGACAAGCAAAAAGTCAAGCTTGTGGAAGAAAATTTGCATAGAAGGAAGCGGTTGATTAGTAAGATACTTTTTCCCCCACAACAAAATGCGCTACCATCTGGACACCCTTTTCCTTGGCAACACTAAATGTTCGGAAAGACCATCAAATGGATGTAAAAAATACTTTCTCGAATGGTGATATGAAAAGGAATGTGTTTATGTCCCAACAAGAAGGATTTTTCGTGAAGTTTTAGGAATGTAAAATATGCAAGCATGTAAAATCCTTATATGGCCTCAAGCAAGCACCGTGAGCCTCGTAAGAGAAGTTGACTGATAAAGGTATGAAACTCAACTTCAAACATTATGATCTTGATGATGCAACTTTATTTTTTTCCAAGAAAGTTGGAAAAATAGTTGTATACCTTATGGTGTATGTAGGTGATCTTTTGATGATAGGGAAAAGCGACAGGTATATTGCATCCATAAAGAAGGAATTGAGGAAAGGTTTTGAAATGACACACTTGTGCTATGATAACTACTATCCTGGTATTGAACTAAATCAACATCTGAAGTTTATATTCTTCTCACACAAGAAGTACATTAGAGATTTGTTAAACAAGTTTGGCATGACTAACTGCAATCCTTTAACCACTCCAATGGAATAGAATTTAAATCTCACATCGAGTCAAGGAAAAGAATTTGAGGATGCAGCATAGTATAGACATCTCGTAGGAAGTCTCAACTACCTGAATACTACTAGACCAAACATTTAATTTGTTGTTGGAATCCTCTCCAAGTTTAGGCAAAAGCCTTGTGATGGACATTGGTCTACTGCAAAAGGAGTTCTAAAGTACTTGAAGGGAACTCAAGACTTTGGACTTGAGCATACATATGAGCCTCATCATTGGGTAATTATATGGGCCTTAATTCACCTCCTAGATTATTCAAACCAACTATTCTCACAACTTATTGAATACTTTTCATTATATTTTGTTTATGAGATGAGTTAGAGTTGGATATTTTGCGTCATGGTCTAATGTGCATTTAATGCATCATTAAAGGATAAAATCAAGGAATTTTGGCAAATACCTTGGTCAAAACTAGAATGGGACAAGGGAGAGGAATTATAGGAGGCAAATCCTCCTCATTTACTACCCCTCCATTCAAATATTCCTCCATCAGCTTGGAGTTCAAACAACCAAATCATGAGGACAAAAAGGCAGCAGAGCAAGTGAAACTCAAAGCACCAGTTTATCTCGAGTTTGGAAGCCGAGCCTCCTTAATTTTAAGGAAGTCGTTGGAGACTTCAGATGTATAAGTAGGGAGGTCTAGGACCTTAGTAGGATTTAGATTTTTTATTGTAAAACTCTACTCTATTTTCGAGCTACAAAGACTTGTGACAGTTTTTGATGTAATCCATGGTTTTGATAATAAGAATGAGTTTCGTTTTGAGCCAGAAATGAGTTAACTCAGAAGCCTAAAGCTCTTGTGTTAGGGCCCAATCCTAGCATCTAAGGCTCTAATTTATTGTACATGTATGGTAGCATAGATTCATGGTTTGATCGTTCATTTTCTTAAGTAGCTACATTTCCATTACAACAGTGTAGAGTAGATTGGTTGTGTTTTAGTTAGCTTCCATTTGTGCCTTCTTTCAAATTGTAATTAGGTGCCTCGACCTCACCTCCTCCCTCTGGGACAATGACTTGAGGAAGAGATGCTTCAACAACCCCAAAAACACAGATTTCTAGATTTCTAGTTCTTGCATGAGCTTTGGAGTTGTTGTCTTGATTTAGTATTTGGTTCATTTCATTGCCATATTTTTCCATCACTCTTTATCTATAATAAGATCTCACTCGTATTATCATTTCCTTCAGCACTTTCTTCATGCATAAATCACATCTTAATCATATTATACCCGTGGATTTCCTTACCATCCGATCCACAACAAACTTGACCAATCACCGTCAACCACGTGTCACATAATTGAAGTATTAATTTCAACATTTGACTTTCAATTCTCAAAATCTCCACTGTCGAACTGACTCGCTCGATCCAATGGCTATCACATCACCCACGCACCAACTAGCTTGGCCAATCTCCATCATCGATCTGTCTCACTTGATCCAATGGCTATCACGTCACCCACTCACCAACAAGCTTGGTTGATCTCCACCATTGATCAATCATGAATGATCCATCAACTATCGTGCAATCACGTGTGAATTATTGTATGACCAATATCCAATCAAAAGTGCGTGAGAAAAGTGGTTTTCCCGTGCTACGTGTCACCTGCTTAGACTAATCACATGAAATTTAGGAATACCACTTACATCTCTTGGGGCACGCAATATACTACTTACCACCTATGAAGACCGCTCCATCATTTCCGTACTTTTTCCACCCTTCTGTCGACACATGACTTGATGTGATCCATCCATCTATTAACTTAATCTCCCACGATAAGACATTTGTTGCTCATCTTCCATTAATCCTATTCGTTGATCTGAATAATCTAGCAATTCATGTGCAGTGCTGCTTCATTACTTCTTCCTTTCACTGATTTCGAACTTTGATTGCTCTTCTGCATGACTACTTCCCGAACTTTTTTCTGCATATTATTTAAACACTGCCACTCCTGAGCTTTGATTTGGTTATTCAATTAGACTCCAACACTGTCCAATCATCAGAATACTCCTCTCAGAACTGTCCTCTCTCTCAAATTCTTTTCGAATTCCCTGCACATTTATGTTATGCAGAATTGCTCTAATCCACACACAGTTCTTAATAAAATTACCCAATACAGACCACACAAACTCATAAATCACACTTCTGTACTAATAAATAAATATTTACACCATGAATGGCCTGATATTTTATGTCAGTTCCCTTTCCTTCAACAAAAGGCCTCCTAGGACCCTTCCACACCATCCAAACACTCCATAGACCTTCTAGCCATCCTCAACCACCTTCCATCCACCTGTCACATCCATAAGAACAATTAAATTACATGCTTGATTTTACCAAAAAAAGACCAAAATAGTGAAAATAGATTTAGTTTAGTTTCCTTCCTTACACATTAGTATCGTTTGATGCTCTTTACTTCTGTAACTTAGATAACGTCATTAGCTTAGTGTTGATTTAGCCATTCTTTTTAGCATAGCTATTTAAATGGCTAATTAGGATACGGTGTGATTTAGCATTACATGTTGTTTTCTTCATTATTGTAGTAGAGTAGCTCTCTTAGAATATATTTTCTCTTCTTCCATCAAAGAATCAAGCTTCTTATGGCCATATAGAAGTTTGGCTTGGAATTCTTGCGGTCTCTCGCCATATGAACAGTGACAACAAGCAAGACCTTCACTTTTACTTGTGCATATAGCATTGTCACATCCAAGTTTGTATAAACCCCAGGTTGATAAGTAAATATGGTATCTTAGGAGTTGCAACATCCTTGCTGCAATACTGGTGCTCATCATTTTTTGGCATCGTTGCTGGGGAGGTGTTTGAGTACAATGTGATTACTACTTTCTTTTCTTCTATTTTTAGTGTCCAATTTTCTTCCATTAGTTTATTTATGGAAAATTAATCTAGTAGCTTCCTCTATTTCAGTTGTCATTATCTTCTTTCCTTTCCATTTTGGAAATGGAATCTCAATTCAGCAAGTAGTTTTTTCTGTCAGTAGTTTTCATTCAACCACCAATTTCATTTCTGCAAAGTACTTTCTAGCTTCAAAAAATCTTATAAAATCCAACCCAAAAACATTTCCTTTCATGCCTCATATGAATAGGGACAATTTAGTGAAATTCTTGCCAAATACCCCCACTTCATCGAATAGCGAACCCTCTCTCTTCTTTGGTGGCTATGAATTAGAGGAACCTTTACATGAGCAACCTGACATATTTGAAGAACCTACAGGGGAAGGATAAGAAGAGGAACCCATTCCTACTAAACCAATGGCTGAAAGCCAAAATTACAGAGGGAATAGAGAGAGAGTTGAGGGTGCCTTCCCCATCAGGGAAACCAATCGAGACACCAAGGTGAAGAATATAAGCCCCTCTACCCTACCTCATTTCCATGGCTTGACCACAAAGGACCCCAAAACTTTCCTATTTGAGTTTGTTGTTTTATGCCAAACCTATGACTATACAGATGATGAGTAAGAGTTAAAATTGTTTCCATCTACCCTCAAGGATGTGTTAGTGTTAGTATTCACAGCCTTCCTCCAATGGTCAAACATGCTCTTACAAGTGATTTTAAGGTGTCGAAATCAAATTTTGTCATTTCAGTGAGTCTTCAAGCAAAATTTGGTCACTAGGCATTAGGTCTAGGGTTTGTTTTCACTCTTTTCAAAATTGTCCAAATGTCGGTCCATGTCACCATTCAGCTGAGTGTACCATTATTCAAAGCGTTGTCATCATCATGTCAAGTTCCATTGGGTCATTTTACACCTTGTTCATGCCCCAGTTGTGCCTAGGCAAGGTTCATTTCCCTCTCCTAGGGTTTTGAAGGCAATTTCTCTTGAATGGTCAAATCATTAGAAAAACTTGTACCCTGATGTTCATGCACCTTCCCCTATCCGCCATGTACCTTATTAAACACTTCCCATCACTTAGATCCCCCAAATTCCTCATTTTTGCACAAACCCTAGTTTCTTGCCACAACTTGGAAATTTTCTAAGCAGGGCCTGTGTTTTTCCCTTTTGGACTCCTTCCCCTCACTCGATCTATGAGATTCCACTTTCCCCTACTTCCTAACATCCCTCTCTACTTCCCAAAATTTCCCCAATAATTTAGAAGCGCGTTATCCCCTTCATTTCGCTTAATTTCGACAAAATCCCTTGTTTCACACATCGGGATAAGTTTCACTCAAAAGATGTTCTAGAGCATTCAAAGATGGATTTGGGAAAATGGAGAGAGGTGTTTTTCCACCATAGGTGAAGAACGAAAAACCTCCTTCACTTTTTACACAGGTGTCATGGTTTTAGAGAAATGACAACAATACAATCGCCGCGGGAGAATTGATGCACCTCTGGAATGACCTTGGGAAAATAAAGTTTTCTCCTAGCTTGGTTGGCAAAATAACTTTCTTGATGAGTCAAAGGATAACTAGACAAAGATATCTTTCCAATGAACTATCATGAGCTTAATTTGGAGTTGAGGAAGGTATTCAAAAGTTGATTGTAACAGCACTCTGCCTTGAGGCAGCCTCATTTAGCACATTTTGACCAGGCTTGGGAGATTTGATTTTTGATAAGGCAAATGAACTCTAAATTGAAAAATTCCAGTTGGGTTGGAAATTAGACTCAAAGACCTTTCCAACAAGCTATCTTGTGCCGGATTGCGACACCGGGAAGGCCTCTAAACGCCTCATGTAAAATTCACTACGTAGCTAGGTGCGCGCGACGCATTGGGTAAGGCGCACGGCGCATCAGGCACAAAAACGCAGTGTAAAGTACACGCGCGTGGCACATCAGAGGCGTGCGGCACGTTGGGTGAGGCGCGCGGTGCACTGGGTATTAAGCCTGAAATTTGCTTGGAAAGGCATCAAACCGCCTCCTCTCCGTACAAATTTGCAGACAAAGACATCAAGCCTTCATTCCTCATTTTCAACAAATCAAACATACACTTGGCATAGACTTTCAATACCATGGAGGTGGGCACCAATACATCATATGACTAAGACAACGACTCTACAATAGAATTGCATGCACCGGGAGGGCACTAAAATGTCAAAAACGGAGGATAGACTCTGAATCTTGGCCGAAGCCTCTTTGGATGAGCATGTCACCTGATGAGGCACCTTCAACCCAAATTTCAAAGAATTTGGAGAAAATTGTGTCATTTTGAAATTTTTGGCTTCCAAAACAGGTTTTTTGGCTCAACGCGTAGCGCGCCGTGCGCGACCCATAAGATTGGGAGGTCCAAATCACAAATGGCTTGTAATTTTGGATTTTTCATGATGAATTATACATCCTCATCTATTGCCAAAGCATTTCATTAAGTTCTGGGTGACCAAAAGGCTCAAAAACATCATGAAAATCACCTTTCTGCCACCTTTTGTACCAGCAGGAAGTACCTCCGGGAGAATGCACCTTTGGAGGGGCAAATTGACACCAAATTGTAAAATTCCACTTAGGTTGGAAAGTAGACATCCATGGATTTCCAAAAAGCCAAAATGAGCTCAATTTGGATGCTGGGAAGTGCCTCAGAAATAGGTGGAAAGGCGCACGGCGCATAGGGCTCAGGCGCGTGGCGCACAGGGTTTTTTGGTCAAATTTTCACCTTCCAGCTCAGAATTTCGGCTAGTTATGACTAGTTTCACCTCTTCATGTGATGTTTGACCCAGTTTGATGTAATTTAATGTGTATGATGTAATTTTGGCACATTTTTACTTGTTCTAGAGGATTCATTCAGTAAAAGGTGAAAATTAAATGAATGAATCAGTTTCCTAGCATATAGGGGTAACTTGTTTGACTACCTAGATTTCAGTGCCTTCTTTAGAATTAGTTCAAACAGCTCCTAGAATGATGAGCTCGACCCCTAGAGGCAAGGAAAGGGGTTAGGATGGTCTATATGATGTAATTTCTCAATCATTTTCAGAGGTTGGAGAGGTTGGACACTTGGGATTGCTTTGCCATACTATTGTACATATTTTCTCCGCATTTTTGGCTAAGGAAAGACCAGGGTTTTGCAGCTCTGTTTGGGATCGATGTGGCTTTATGTTTTGATGGTGTGCTTCTCTACGTAATTGTAAGTTGTTATTTGTATCATTTTCCTTCTCTCATCTTCTGCAATTGAACAAATGAAGTGTTAAGGTACAATCCATAGATTGTTATGCTTTACCTTTAAATTTGTTTGATTTTCAATGTTCTCACCTGTTTAAGGAGAATCCTTGAAACCTTCTTTCTCTCCTTAGCTCCTCACCAGTATGATCTACGCATTCATTCCCTTTAAAAGCATCAAGGTGATCGCCTTCCTTGCCCCATTCAGACCTCTGCAGAAACTGTGCCTCATCCCCAAGCCCAAGTTTGCCTTTCCCACTGTTTTCAGCAAAACCCTAAAAACCCAAAAAATCAAATTCAAACTTCCCTATCTCTTTACTAGCCTAAAATCAGTTCCCATTTTCAGTCATCTCGCACCCTATTGCTCATTTTATCGAGATTGACCGGAGAGAGCCCTCCCCTGTCCTTGTAGGGCTAGCTACGAAGCTAAGCTTGGTTTGATGTTGCCTTGAGTTTTTCCTTCCTCAGCCTGAGGCAGATTTGAGCGCTAACAGGATGTAGCATTGCATTGGTTCATGGGTTTACCTAGAGATAGCATCACAACTTGGGCTTAGATGCAGCAAGATTTTAACAACAAATATCGAGACTACTGTAGGTCAAAGGATACTAAAGAAGAAATTTTCAAGATGACCATGGGGTAGGATGAATCCTTAGAATACTACGAAGAAATATTGCGGCTCAGCTACAAAAGCGCCACGTGTACACTTGACCCCAAGTCACTAAAGTTGGTACTGCTCAGAGGAGTAAGGGAATATCTTCTGGATACCCTACATTTGTTAGCAGGAGGAGACATCTACCAATTACCTATGAGGATATCAATACTGTACTTAGAAACCATTCTAGGGTAGCCAAGAAAAAGGGTAGGAGTAGTCAACCTATGGCCAGTACATCATCTTCCAACTCATCCATCAAGGGTGAAATTGGAAATAGCTGGAATATTTCAAAAGTGAGATGCTTATAACCCTTGCCTTACAAGTGGACACCATGAACATCAAAAGTAAGCAAGAGGAAGCAAAGAGAGCCTCGGCCATCTCTTGCCCTAGATGTGCCAGGAGCTATCCTAGGAATGAATGTCTATTGAACTGGATTGAGATTGGCTTGGTCTGTAAAGAAAACCACTCCATAGATAAGTGCCCTTCTTTACCCAGACTCAAAGTTTTATATCAAGGAGCTGAAGGGGTCACTGAGTAGCTTTGCTACATTAACCAAAGGAGACCTCCGAGGCCTAAACCATACCGACAGGGTATGCAAGGGTCATTCCATGCATATTACAACCCCAACCAAACCACAGCTATACCATCTAAGGGACACCCTACTCGTCCTTCCTGGTCTACACGCCCTCCTTAGTCCTATGCATCTTAGTATCATTCCCAGCTAGCCAACCACTCATTTCAACCTTATGTTCTGCAACAACCTCAGTGGAATACCCCACTCCAGGGGTCGAGGCCCCAATACAACAATGCTCCCACTACCTGTTATGCCCCTATACCAATAGGTGTCATATATCATGATTGACTTGGTTTAGCTTTGAAATATGTTCATACCTTTACTTTTTGCAAAGGTTTTCCATATTTGTGAAAAAATTAAAAATTAAAAAATGTAAATAGGGTATGCCCTAGAAAAAGAATAAAAGGGTAAAAAGAATAAAGAAAAGGTCAAAAAAGGAGAGAAAATGAACCCCAACAAAAAGGAAAGACCATGAAAGTGTGAAATTATACATGCCACTACCTTTTTAATTTTGTATAATAAAAAAATTGTGTGCAGCTTGTCACCTATGCCACAATTCATGAATAGTCAAATAGTTTAAGCTTGACTAGTTCATAATTCAATTTCATGTTTTAGAAGTAGAGAATAGAGATTTGACCAAACAGTGTAATCTTGGTAGATAAGTAGATAGGTAGAGTAAATAAAAGGAGCTCAACAGTGTCATCTAAGCCCTTGGATGTAATAAGGTTAGATTTAGATAAGTATCACTATGTAAAAGAAAAGAAA